>WKFP01014245.1:590979-605485 GCA_011057875.1 Pterocles orientalis
GGGCTCTGTGACGTACCTGATGGGCAGCGAGGGGTCTCCAGCATCCCACCAGTCCTTGGGGGGGCTGATGTACATGCACCACAGCTCCCAGCTGTACCCGTGGGCAGAGTTCTCGTACCGCTGCACCTCAAAGTTGTCCTGCTTGATGTTGTCTATGGAGGGAAGAATGACTCTCCTCCGATTTTCCTGAATCCGTGAAAGCACCGGCTCAGCCCTGAGTGGCAGAAAGAAGCAAAGTGCAGGAAGAGATGGTTAATGTCTCCCATCATTTGCAGGTGGACACCAGCTTTTGTACAGCTTGTGCACTAAAGGCAGAGTAAGAAAACAGGCATCCTTGTCACCACTCAGTAAAAGGAAGGGAACAACATGGGTTCTCCCATTCACAAGAGGCAGCATGTCTTCGCAGGGACACAGCAAAACCCAGCCAGAGGAGCCCAGAGACTGTCACGAGGCTCCTCGCAGAGTCAGCGAGTGACCCCAGACTGCAACGCACCGGCCTCTGTCTCACCCTCCCGCTCGTCCGTGCTTCTATCGGCACACAAACCGCACAGAGAGGCGAAGCATTCGTGCTGCCAAGTGCAAAAGGTTATTTTTGGAAAGGCTTGCCAAGCTTTGTCAGGCACAAGGGAGATGCTGCAAGAGGCTCCAGTGCTTCCACTTGATGGGATTTCCCACCCGGACACGTCCTTGAGTGGAGCTGCCATCGGAGCGCGGGGTCAGCCGCCGCGCAGAGCTCAAGGAGCTGCAGCCCCGGAGGTTCGGGCAGTTTTCATGCTCTCCTACACAACCGACTACACAAACTCATGGACCAGCTGAAGCTTTCAGCACAAGGAAAGGGCTATTTTCACAAACTAAAGCATTAAGCTGTGGAAATGAATGAAAGCCTCTGAAACTGGACCTTATTTTTTCCTGCACTACTAGTATTCCATGTTTTCTCTAGTGTGCTGGTTTAAAAAAAAGCATTATTTCATAATAATTCCATATTCTGAACTTTTTAATTTTCAAAATGCTCACGTTTTTAAGCTGGGTGGAAATCCTGCATGAAAACATGACACACGTTTTGCTGGGGAAACCTGGGAAACTCGACTTGAAACTTCCCTTCTGCAAAGCAAGGGCATGAAGGATGTGTTTTGAATTTTTCCATAGAATCATGGAATAGTTTGTGCTGGAAGGGACCTTTAAAAATCATCTAGCCCAACCCCCTGCCATGGGCAGGGACACCTCCCACTAGCCCAGGTTGCCCAAAGCCTCATCCAGCCTGGCCTTGAACCCCTCCAGGGATGGGGCATCCACAGCTTCTCTGGGCAACCTGGGCCACTGCCTCACCCCCCTCATGATGAACAATTTCTTCGTTATATCTAGTCTAAACCTCTCCTCTTTCAGTTTAAAATCATTACCCCTGTCCTGTAGCAGCAGGCCCTGCTAAAAAGCCTGTCTTATAAGCCTCCTTGAAGTATTTTGTTTAAACCAAGCTTTACCTAGCCTGAACTTTGCACAAATCCAAAAAACCACGTCCCTGGGCAAGGCAACCCAGTTTGAGGAACGACCCATACAGACTCTATAGCTACAAAACTCAGCCCCGGGACATTCAGCTGTGCCCAGAGCAGGGGGTGTGCACAGCCTCACCTCTGCAGCCCCAGAGCTATCGACGGACCCGGGCTCAGGCTGCCGACACAAGGAGCTACCTGCAATCTTGGTGCCTCCAGCGACAGCAGCAGGTACATAACACCAGAGCGTTGAGCCCACCCTGCAGAAAAGCTCCCTCCCTATCCCTAGAAAAGCTGTTTCAAGAGCTCAGTAAATGGGAGCTTCCTCTGTACATCAATAAAATCAGGTGTGAAGACTTGATGACCTGAAGAGAAGAATGTTTAGCTGGGAACACAGATATCAACATAAGAAAGAGCTCTTAAAGACACCCTTCAGCTGCATTGTCATTACAAAGAATTCAATAACTGCGCAGAACTTCTCGGTTGCAGCTGCTAAAGCATTTTTCTTGTGGATGTTACTCTCTGTTCAAATTAGATGCAAGTTGGCTTCTTCTACCTCCACTTTTCTACACATGGACCATTTACTTCTGAC
The DNA here is from genome assembly GCA_011057875.1 of Pterocles orientalis. Classification (NCBI taxonomy): domain Eukaryota; kingdom Metazoa; phylum Chordata; class Aves; order Pterocliformes; family Pteroclidae; genus Pterocles; species Pterocles orientalis. Next base: position 593,059 of record WKFP01014245.1, read on the forward strand.
ACTCGGTTATGGAAAAAAACCCCACTCCCAGGCTCCTTTCATGATCTAGACTCAAACTTAAGCCACTTGAACTCAATTGTTTTGAGTCTCTCTGAAAAAAATCTTTATGGAACACTTTTCACTGCTTCTGCACCTCTGCACTTCTTCCCAGCTGCAGAAGAAACAAATCAATCTCCAACAGCTAAGCCTTCCCCAGGGGGATCCAGCTGCAAAGGGCAAGGAAGTGGGAAACATTTTCTCCTTCAATCCCTTGCTGCCTGGGCTTTTTGAAATGTACAGAAATTACTTAGGGCTAAGGGAATGGGAAATCAACCTGAAAAATAGAAACAAGAGCGGGGGGGCTGTGCAGGGATAAAAGGAGGGAATAGAAAATGATTACAGGAAAGAAGGGCAAGGACAGATCTTCCTTGTACCCTCCCATTGCATCTCATGAGTGGCCTCTCCGCACAGAAGGAAGACAGGATTGACAAGCCAGGGGACTTGTTTGCAAACCCATCCTTACAGCACGATGGGCTGTCCCTTGTTTAATGCATCTCACACACACACACACTAACCGAGACCTTGAGCACCTACCAGCCAGCAGTGAACTCCACATGGGCATCGAAAAATCCCGTGATCTGGCCAGTGGCAGCTTTCCAGCCTTCAATACGAGCCCGGATGAGACCTTCCCTCTTCTGGTTGCGCACCACCTTCACCAGCCCTGGGTATCGTTTATTGACGTATTCTTCCAGCGGCGCCTTCAGTTCCTCTAGAGAAGAGGTGCCAGAGAAGCCATTGAAAAGGTGCAACAGTTTTCACCCAAAATAAACCCACTCTGTTCACGAATACGACCAGAACTTGCTGGAGCCACCCGTCTCCAAATACCACTGGAAGGGACACAGTCACTTAGGGTCAATCAATCCTGACTTGCAAAAGACCACCTGACGGTGTACTGACCACAACCCCTACCAAAGAAATTCAGGGTTGCCAAAAACATTGACGTTGGACAGCTAAGGAGCCCAAATGCCTTCTTTAGAGGCAAAGGGCAGCAAGAGGCCAGCTAGATTGCCTTGAAATACCTGGGTATCACCCCACTGAGAGATAAAAAAAAGTGGATACCAAGCACTAGCAGCTCTGACTTTCTGATGGAGATTTTCAGCTGAATCTATTGCTAGAAATGCTGCAAAACCCATCTGAAGTAACTTAAACTACATCAAACTGTGTGCGAGCTTCACTATCCTTTTTATTCAGCCTCACTGCTACAAGTCTTGGCATTTGCTGGGTGTTTTCTACGCTTTGCCACTAGAAAAGTTGAAATTCCCCCAGCTTTTATGATAGGATGAAAGAGATTTTTGGCTTCATTCAGAAGATGCTCATACCACCCATCTTCTGTTCATTGGGAACTGCAGATCATTCAATTACGTTGTCTAAGCCCGTAAATGTGCTACGGGAGAACACAAAGGATCTGTCAGCCTGCAGCCACTACCAGCATTCAACTTTTTGATAGGTACAAGTATTGAGTATAAAAGCCACACAGACTTTGAATGTGGGAGCATATGAAAGGTTACAATAAGGCGTAAACATGTTTTTTCAACAATCTGGAAACGTGCTGGTGCTAAAACAGAAACCTTGGTCTTTTTACTCCCTGGTGTAACAGTTAAATGCAGGAAGATCTACTGGTGAGAACGGCTCTGTAAAAACTGAGTAATATCCCTGTGTACCAACATGGACTGTTAACACCATAAAGCAGCTCCTGAGGATGTCTTTTATCCCTCGAGGCTGCAGGACATCATAAATGTACGATGGGGTCCATGACCCCGAATTATAGTCTCCTGCCCTTCGCACATACTCCCTCCTCTCCAGAGAGGCGGGGTGGGGAAGAGGAAAAAAAAGAAAAGAGATCAGCGTTAATAATCCACAGAGTAAAATACTTGAGACATAGGAGCACAAGTAGGTTCCTACATGAGCAAAACACATCACAGGAGAGCAAAAGAGTAAACAGCACGTCCCATCCGCTGGGCTTAGCCCAGGAAATCATCAAAGGGAAAGGGATTATCTGTTCCTTCCCTTCCACGCCTTCTCCTAAGCACATAAAACATGCCTGCTTCAGACTGCCTTTCCGGGATGGTTCCCCTCACATATCAATTTCCCCAAAGCCTCATTTCTCTTTTATGCTGAAGTGGGAATAAAAAGAATAAAGCAAATGAGCCCCTTCCTCAATTCAAAGCATCTGCATCCCATACATACAGAACTCAGCAACTTCCATTTCATGCTGAGCCACTCAGAGAAAAACCAATATTTTACGGAGACGGCGACAGAGGCACAGATTTTTTGACAGATGAAACCCTGCTAGCATAGCACCAGCACTGCGCGTGTTTTTGTCAGAAGGTGAGTAATGCTGCAGACCATGGCATCACGGGCTAGAATGAACAATTAAAACAACTTTCAACTTGGAGTTTCCATCTCAGTTGAAGGAAGACAGGAAAAAATCTTCATGGGAATTGCCTGAGCAGCTCAAAGGAGAGCACAGCTGCAGTGGAACAGGGAAGAATTGCAACGTCACGGCTCAAACGCAGGGAAGGGTGAAGCCCGAGAGATTCCCGCACCCACCACGCCGTGTAACCGGCAGCTCGTCAGAAACTCCCCAGGGAGCCGCGGCCGCGTCCTCCTCCTCTCTGGAAGGATGCTGGACACCAGCAGGCGAGGAACGGCTCTGCTGAGAGCATGAAGGCCAGCACAGCACAGCCACAAAGCAAGACATGACCACGGAAAACCAGGGTAGATGATGCTCGTGACCAGCATCACCTTAACCCACCCCCCATTCATCCACAGAGGCCAGAGCATCCCCGCACCCCCACCCCATGCTGCCAGCATCCCTAACGGGCTGCTACCCACGTGGAGAAACACTCGGAGAGATGAAAGCGTGAACTAGACACGGGCAATGGGGTTCCAGCCCTCTCTCCACCTCGCACAGATCTCCAGGCTTTGCTCCCTGCCTTCCTTCCCAGGCTGCTCAGCCCACAGCACACATTTGGGCGAGATTTCACTTTTCCTATGTGCCTGTGTGAGCCCAGCCTCTCACCCTCTGAGCTGGTTTGCAGCTCTGTGGGAAGAGGGCGTGATGCACAGCGGCTGCCGAGCGCTATTTTGGTGTGATAAGATACGGACTTGGCACTCAACTGGGTGCCCAGACAGCGGGCACAGGGATGGGGTGGGCTTTGTATTTAATTTCGCAGCGTATCCAGAAGCACAGCTGTGGAAAATCCAACATCAGGTATCAAAAGGGAAATGCCAGTCTCTGGGAATGCTCCACTGAACTCCCATTTGAGTACCAAGCGAGCCTTGGCCCAGGTCTCCCCTCATCAACGGGCAGCCCTGATGTGCCCGTGTCACAAAGCAGGAGTGGAAACGCCAGAGCTGGCACGGCCGCGCTCCCAGAGCATCCCTCGTCCTGCGGCCACCGATCCTGTGGGACCCGCTGTGCTCACCTCCCTCCACGGGGACTCCAGCAGGCTGGGAATAGGAACTCACAAATCTAATTTTAATCCAAATCATTTGAAGGGATTCTGAATTTTACCCTGCATTTGCCTTTGCTCGGCAGTCACTTCATCGAGTGCCATTAGCGTCACAGGACAACAACCCGCGGCGGCTCCGACGTGCAATGTCAGGGCGCGTGGCTCCGGGCTGAGGATGCAGAGAGCTCCTGCGTTAAGGTCAGTAACAGCAAGGCTTTTTATCTGTCATATTAACTTAAGAAATGTTTCAGCCCCAACTGCTGTGTCTTTGCAGCACGTCCCAGAGCTGTAACAGGAAGGTTGGAAGGTCTGGAGTAATACGCCAGGAGTTAAGTGACTTGCACTAATGGACAGCAGCAGATACTCTCACTTAAGGGAGTTCAGCTTTCACACAGACTGGCAACCTGGCCTTCGGATCTGCTGTTTTCAGGACTTAAGGCAAATTACAGCTGGGGAGAAAGCATCTCACAGTCCAGCCAACCTGCTGCCATTCTCCCCACCTCTGCCTTGCAAAGGGTCACAGTGGTGCTTCTGCTCCTTCAGCTCGTTGCTGAAAATAAGAATATCCACTAGACCTGAGCTGACGAGCACTTCAGCATGATAATCAGCCCTGTGCTCATAACCTGAAGCTCTGGATGCAAAGCAATGACAAAGAAAGCCAGAAGCAAAGACAGGAGCAGAACAGTGGCTCCCCAGCTCACCTTCATCCTTCTTAATCAGAGGACACATTAAGGATGCGATCAGTATTTGCACTTGGAGGTGTTTGTGAACATTTGGTCTTTGCCATTCCAGGGAAGATTTGCAAAGAGAAATCCTACTGAAGATGCCAGCAGGTTCAATTCTAATCCTGCCTTTTGTTCTCCATCTGTCTGTATTGATCTTCACTGAAGGGCAAGTGCAAGGAACTAGAATGCAATAGACCTGTTGCTCTATTAAAAAACCCATCTGCCAGCTGCAATGACTTATGTTCTCTATTGCAAAGTACTTTGCTACCTCTGTGAGCTTTCTGGGAAATAGACCTGACAGAGAAATTGAACCACCTGATGCTACTGCAAGTATCCACATCACGGACATTAGCCAAGAAGCAACTGCAGGAACATCCACTGCTCGGTGCTCCACACCCCAAATCCTGCCCAAATCCCCCCAGATCCTGCTGAAGTTCCCAGAACTAAAGGTGGGAACTGCCCGTTGCCACACAAAGAAAGGAGCAAAGACCAGCATGGCACCAGAGGAACCACCACCAGCAGGATATTTCTTATCCAACAATGCCCAGGTGGTCCTGGGGAGCAGACCGCACCTCCTCTACACCCCTAAAGAAAACATTGTTGTGTTTGCCAGGCTGAGCCGGGTGGGAAAAGTCTACAGAGCCCACGGCTGTTATCAGGAACGCTGAAGGCTGGAGGACACAGGAGCCAGGGCTGGGGTGCCCCAGTGCCATGGGAGACACCAGCCCTCCCTCGTCCCACGCTCTCACCTGCCCGAAACCCCAAAGCCATCCCGGGCTGGGTTTCTGCAGCATGAACTCACAAAAGAAACACCTTCAACAGGCAATAAATGAGTATCGAGAATTTTTGCAGCAAGACTCAGAGCCAGGTGAGTCCCCAAAGGTTTTTTGCCCAAAAATATTAAAGAGGAAACCGTGAAAAGGGAGCAGGTGCATGAATCGATTCTCACGCAGGGTTACAGGCAAGGCTGGTCCCACGAGGTGCATTTGGCTGCAAGCTCCTGGTTCATTCGGTTCAGCAAAAGGCAAAGAGACGAACCAAGCAGGTCTGCTGCTCTCCCCCACGCCTTGGCAGGACCTAAAAGCCTCGGACCCGACACCGGTGGGACAGCGCCAGGTCGGATGCAATTAGGCAACCCATCTTTAGTTTGAGCATTTGGGCTAATTAGGCACTCGGGTTGGACCAGCGCCTAGGAAAAGCTGAGATATGACTCAGCTTCTTGCAATTCTCTTAAAACCTTCCTCTAAACACAAACACACACAAACGGGGAGCGAGCCAGCTCCCGGGAGAGCGCGCACGAACTGCTGTTGTTGCTGCTGAAATGAGCTGCAAAACAAGAAAGAGACATATCAAATCACAGCTAATACGTTACACCGAGCTAAATTACAACCCACAGCGTGTCTCCCCGAGTGCAGCCAGCTCCTTTAAGCAGTCTTTTATCCAAAGGTTTTCTTTTATACTGAGAGGTTTGCTTTTCAAAGAGATATTATCCCAGATTAAAAACACTAAAAGACAGACAGCAAAAAAAAAAAAAAAAAGCGCAGGTGATGATTAAGCAACAGACTCAAAGTGTGCAGCTGGGAGATAACGTAACATCTCAGGGGCACATTGCTGTATCCCTCCAACAACCCAGGAAACGTGTTATCGCTCCGAAACACAACCTGCACACTGGCTTTGTAATTACACCCCTGCAACAAGCACAAACAAAAGCAGCCTCTAAAAAAGTCTTTACAAAGTATAATGCGCAGCTCAAGGGAGAAGGGGGTTCAAACTCCAACTCCCCAAGCTTTTTCCTTCCCAGAGGGATTTTTTCCCCCCATTACACCTCAGATACGAGGAATCATCAGAATGACTGTGTTCAGTAACTTTTAGTCCCTCACTGCAGCCTTTGTTGTGCAGTGTTGTTGTACACACCTCGTTACAACAAAGCTAAGAGCAAAAAGTGTCTAATGAGTCTTCAGAAGCAGTTTGTTCCAGTCTGAAAACAGCAAAACACCAAAAGGTTTTGGTGGTGTCTGTGTCACCAGTGAGTGGCACACCCGACGGGGTGTGCGGGGTACGCAGCTCTTACCTCTGCTCCCGGGACTGATTTTAAAACTTGAAGTTGAGTTGGAAATCCCAGGGGTCTTTTAATATCTGGTTTGGGAACATGCTTTGTTACCCCCACAAGCTGTATTTTCTCTTCACACCCGTGTCAAGTGCTCCCTGACAAAACCCACACAGCAACCCTGCAGCCCGCAGCCCCGAGCCGACACAGCCACTGGTTTTGATCCCTGCTCTCTGAAGGTCAACCTTCTTTCAGGTGGATAAAACTGAGCCCCTGAAGGCTTCGCCTGGGCTACACCCATGGAAATTGTCCCTCCAACACACACGGCTGCTCACAAAGAGGCTCAAGGAATCCCTTCCTTTGTTCAGTCACAGCCACCAAAGTCGCACCCACGCAGCCCTGTTCTCTGCTTGATCCTCCAGGATTCACCTCTAAATCTTAGAGCTCATGAGAAACTATTTTCCTGTAATTATTTTCTTGTAGAAGCCAAATCTATATATTGCAATGCTTTGTTTGTAATATCCAAAGCATCAACTATATGATGTTGCTACTGCTGCTCACAATTATTTCCGACCATTAGTGGCAACTATACGACAATGTTATTGCCATTAATAATTCTTCGCTGTCATTGAGGCTCCTTGACGATGCAGAGAGTGAATGCATGGGTCCCTGAGATATGTCCTGGTTTGTATCATTTCTTTTTACATGAGAAAACTAGATTATTACACGCTTGGGAGGAGCTCTCCATAAACATCTGCCAAGTTCCCTCATTATCTTCCTTCAAATCCCTCCTTAAAAAATCTCATTTGTCATGATGCCTACAAAGACCCAACAGCATAGTACTGGCATCGCTAACGAACCCTCCCAGCTAATAGCATCGCCTCCTTCCCTACACCCCCTCTCCTTGCGCGCTTCCATCACAAGGTTTCTGAGGACGGGGCCACCTTGGTGTCCACGGCACAACCCTGGCCCATCGCTATGGACGCCAGATGCTCCCAATCCTCGTACAATCCATGCGGAGCACGCATGGCTGAGCTGTGTGGGGAGGTTGAGATTTTTCTACCTCCTGCACACGATATGTATGAATTTGCCCCTCGGTTTGGGTCATCTCCCTGCAGCTGCCTCCCTGGCCAGGTGAGTGCCCTAAGGCACCCCAACACCACCCAGGCAGCTTGCTCAGCCTGCAAAAAAGAGGAAATCCCAGAGCTGGAAGTGTTTGAGCATGCTACAAGCTCAGCCACCCATCCTGCTGCCCTGTCACCACCCTGCCACTGTCCATCCCCACCACCAGCACTGTCCCAGTCCTCCCAGCAAGCCACCAGGGAAGAGGGGGCCTGGCAATCTCAGTGATTCATAGAGATCTCGTTCTGCATCCTCGCTGCCAGCTGCAGTCTCAGCTTACTGGGGGAGGCGATGCTTTTTGAAAGGATTCATGTCATTGTCATGTGCCTTTCAATAATGTCTCCAGAGTGCTTGACTCAGTATCAGCCTCGGTGCTGCACGCTGAACGATGGGTAGAGGCTGTTTAGAAAGAGATTTCTTTTTGCCTGGTAGAGAAGCTCAACCATTATTACCAATGGGTTCTCTCTTACAGAGTGTTCTTCTCTTCACCCCATTGACACGGTAACATTTGGAGAAGCAGCATCTCATTTTGGTATTTCGACCCCTCTAAGTACTGCAGCAGCAGCAGACCACCTGCACTTTCTCTTCACTAGTCCCAGCTCTGAAATCCCACGGCTTCGCCAGCGCACCTCATCCCAGCGCTCACACTAGAGCTGCTGTGATTTCCATCAGCTGAGGAGCTGCCCTCCTGTTTCTTTTACTGGTAATTATAATTCATCAGCTTTCTGTGGTGCTCATTACTGAGGTATCTGAGTGCCTATTTTTACAGGCTTGAGTAGCTCGCTGTACACCAGCTCATCTCACGGCAGACAGACGAGCAGCCGCTCAGCTCCCCCTGGAAACGAGCTCTCCACGTCCCGCACCCTCCCTGATCTGATCACAGCATGCACAGCACACGTCTATTATTTTTTTAAAATAATATTAAAAGCATACAGTACAAATAAAGAAGGCAGCAATCAAAGTAACTTAACCATTTGCTGTTCTTCACGAAGATTTTAGCAACCCTAAGGACGTTATCCAACCCTATGTTGGGAAAAACAAATCTCAGAAGCATCTGACCCAAAAATGCTTCCACATGAAACCACGTCCTGCATCTTTGTTATCAAAAGCCAGAAGGGAAGGTATCGCAGCAGTGACTGAGAGCAGGTTAAGCCACACTACACGAGTGGGTAACCCAACGGCCCCCTCCGCCTTTTGTCGCAGCCTGACCTGAGCAGGTTGGGTGTGCTTGTTTCCTCTTCTTCCTCTTTCCTTACCCTGCTCATATCAAAAACATGCTATGAGAGGAAGGAGAGCCTCTACAGGGTCCCGGGCATTTATAAAGTCTGGGACTTTAATTTACAGATGGGTAAACTGAGGCACACAGTGAGAAAACATCTGAAACCAGAACTTTGGGATGCTAGCGTGAAGACAAGGTGAGAGTGCTCTCTAGTTTCCTTTAGCCCTCTAGCTTTCAGCTACACTTTCAATCAGTAACTGTCTCAGATTTTAACTTTGGTTTGATCCTGTTCCTTTTTTGCTGCAGAAGCTGGAGAAAACAGGTGTGCCAGCCCGCGCATCCACCTCATACCGCGTGCCCCCCAGCAGTGCCACCACTCCCAAAGAAGCGTGACTCCTCCGTGAGATTTTAGGAAATTAAACACCCTCCTGACGCTGCGGAGATCCAAGATCCCAGCGCCGCTAACCTTCATCGCTGTTGTCGTCCACGAGGATGATCTCCTTCAGGAGGTGAGCCGGCGTGTGATTAACAGCGCTGTGCACCGACCGCAGGATAACCGACAGTGCTTCGTTCACGAAGATGAAGATGATGGAGATCTGGGGTAGGTCCTTGCCATACTTCAGCTCTTTGCACCTGTAGCACGAAGGGCAGAGAGAGAGAGATTTAATACAGGGTGCAAGATGACGGTTGACATCCCACAGCTTTGCACAGCCACGCACTATAGCTCCCGGGTGTATCCCAGCAGAGCTGTCTAGGAGGAGCCAGCAGTGACAGAGCATCCTCCGAGTACCAAGGGCAGGATGTAAACCCAGAGTTCACTTCACCGAGGTTGTGTTTGTGTGTCTGTCATGGAATGAGAAGCAGTCTCCAGAAGAGAGAGAATGGCTTTGGCTTCCCCATTTGGAGTGAAGCCCCACATTCCTATTCTAAGATGAATAGGTGCTCAGAAATGAGCTTTGTTCTTAAATGGCACTTGTGAATTTTCTTCCCATTTGCTTGGGTACTAAATGAATATGAAATGACCCTTGGTGAAATAGTCTTAATAAATGTTTTAGCTCTCTTTGTAGATAATTTCGAACACATTCCTGTCTGAAGTACCCCAACCGAGCGCTGCCACGAACTGGTGTCTTTGTGCTTCACAGAAACAGAAACTTGCCATCATCTCTTGGGGTTTCAGAAGTAATTGCTGTAATTTGCGGCTGGGCATCTGCTCAGACACATTTGTGTGCATCAGAGCAGGACAGGGGTGGCAGGAGCAACCAGGTCACCTACCAGCCAGCTCCATCCCTGGCCAGCAACGGGCTCCTGTCACATCGATACCCCAGACCTCAAGACCACGGACACACACAGCAGAACTAGCGTAGCTCGAGGTGGAAGAGGTCTCTCCAAGGAGCACGCATCGTTCCCAAGGAGATACAGATGTTGCTTTAACGTCACGCGCTTTATCCTAACCAGAAACCTAATCTTCATAAAGTATTTGCAGAAAGCAAACAGGCGATCTTTAACTACTTCAAACAATTTAATCAAACTCTCCAGCTTTCCCTACAATAACTACGTGCGAGGGAAGAAGAAAATGAGCCTTCCCGCTCCCTCTCCGCATTCATGACAGATTAGACATGCAACATTAGCAGTGTTGGCAGAATCACAATGAGCGTTTACCGAGTAAATCCAGCCCAGATAAGCAAAGAAAGACCCAACACACCAACGACATCCCGGCGTCGCTTCAAGCTCATTGACTCCCCAACAATGACTCTGTATTTAATTGTGTCGGGTGTTTCTTAGGCAACAGCAGGCATTTTCAGACTCCAAAATGAGACTTGGGAGAGAAGATTTTCACAGGAACACGGTTCTTTATGAATCTTCTTTAGTTAAACAAGGATGCTGGATAAAAACAAGGTTGTATTTCCTGATTTAACTATTGCCTACCCTAACGAAAGCCAAGCTCTCTACAAAAGGGAACACAGTGAGTGCTGAAAAAGGATCTTCCAAAACGAAGATCTCTCTTTAAAACAAATAGTTGTAGTGGGGTAAAATGACAATTGACCCTGAAATCCTGCCACCAAAGTCAAACTAAAGTGACTCTGAGATTAAAAACCTGCTTTTGATATATGCTGATTCTTGCTATACTAAAGAGAAGGTGGCCACAGGAGCAGTATTTCCTTTTAATCATCACACACCTCTGGGAAGCCTTCCCTGGGGCCATGCTTCAGGGGGATAAAGAGCTCGGTTTGTGATCAAAGTTTGGAGCAAAATCGAAACCGAGACCTCTGAGGTTCATCTCCTGTTCATTCGCACGGTTCTCCTTTCCCAAAAGCTCAGGACAGGCGAACAAACACGAGGAGAAGAGATAAGTCCGAGGTAGGAGTGGGCATGTCAAATACCCGCGTTGTCCATATGCACAAAGCTGCAATTCTGGCGGGGGGGAGGCAAAGGCTCTGCACAAACACCGAGCTCTCCGGTGGCTTTGGTTGCAACCGCAGGAGTGGGGAAAGGCAGCAATTGAAAAACAAATTAACCTCAACTTTGTCAGTCTTCCTCGCACAGGATCTCTCCAGCAGCCAGGGTGAGGGATGCTCTCTACCCGCAACCACGCGCTGTTGGACTCCAGCCCTCTATGCTCCACCGCAGCCGTCTACTACTGACCAGCTACATGCCAACAAACACTCGTGTGTGCATGAAGGGCAAGAGCTGGGGCTGCTGGGCTCTCCTGGGGCCAGGGAGGGGAAAAAGGGGAAAAGAAAACCCAACGTGCTTGAGTTCAAATATAATTAGCAGGACAAGTGGAGAACTAGAAACAGCAGGAATGAGTACTTTTTATTTATTTTAAGCATTTTAAACACAAAAGGGATGGATCTGAACTCTGTGGTTCAGCTTTACCATTCAGACCATGCACAGGTGGAGGCACAGGGGTTTGACTGTTGGGCCACCAAACCACACCAGAGACACATCGTCCCCCTCTGCCCACAGTTTATTGCCCTCCAGCAAGAAAGCATTTGGCTGCTTGCCAGATAGCACCTTCAAAATTCAGATCCAAGGCCAAAATACTTCTAAATTCAGGATTTGAGACTCACTAATTATCCAAAAAGGGGACGCACGGGGCCAGGACTGGATTCAAGCACAGCTAGAGTCCCCAGCCCAGACCGTGGGCTGGTCTCTTTGGGGATCAGCAATTAATGAGATAAACGCGATATCCAAGAAGGTTCTCGGGGGAGCCTGAGGCTGGGCAGCACACGGGAGATGAGGAGCTCTAGGAATAAACCTGTTATGCTGAGATTTTTGCCAAGCTTTTCTAGAACCTGAATTAACACCAAAGCAAGTCTACTTCTTACATAGGCTGGAAAGCCTTTGCAGCTCCTCACGTCTTCTAGGAAGAGAATCTCAGGTTTTATTTCCAGCCCTCAGCTCACACCGTATCTGGTCAGTCCACAAGCAAGTCTCGGTCTAGTAAGTTGGATTTCCAAGGGAACACTGCAGACGCTTGAAAACTTTTAAGTGAAATACAATGGAGAAACCACCACAATGCATTCCTGTCAGTGCCAGTGATTGGTCACCCACAGGGTTAAAGACCACCACCTCATTGTAAATTTAAATTTGCCCACTTTCAGTTTTCTATCATCACCAAAAAGCCATTCAGAACCTTCTCCCATCACACATCAGGCACACATCTGCACAGGACCCACAGACGACAGCGGCACCGTGCCAGCTCACAGAAGGGCAACACCTGGCCCTAATGCTAACCCTAACCCCTGGCCCAACCCTAACCCAACCCTAACCCTAACCCTAACCCTAACCCTAACCCTAACCCTAACCCTAACCCTAA
>WKFP01014245.1:614323-627430 GCA_011057875.1 Pterocles orientalis
ATTTTTGCCAAGCTTTTCTAGAACCTGAATTAACACCAAAGCAAGTCTACTTCTTACATAGGCTGGAAAGCCTTTGCAGCTCCTCACGTCTTCTAGGAAGAGAATCTCAGGTTTTATTTCCAGCCCACAGCTCACACCGTATCTGGTCAGCCCACAAGCAAGTCTCGGTCTAGTAAGTTGGATTTCCAAGGGAACACTGCAGACGCTTGAAAACTTTTAAGTGAAATACAATGGAGAAACCACCACAATGCATTCCTGTCAGTGCCAGTGATTGGTCACCCACAGGGTTAAAGACCACCACCTCATTGTAAATTTAAATTTGCCCACTTTCAGTTTTCTATCATCACCAAAAAGCCGTTCAGAACCTTCTCCCATCACACATCAGGCACACATCTGCACGGGACCCACAGACGACAGCGGCACCGTGCCAGCTCACAGAAGGGCAACACCTGGACCTAATGCTAACCCTAACCCCTGGTCCAACCCTAACCCTAATCCTAACCCTAACCCTAACTCACCTCACAGCCCTCTCTTTGCTAGGTGAGAAACACGCGCCTGGCAAAGCACAGCACGGTACTCGCTCGCCAACACCTGTAACCCCATTAGTGCAGGTCACACCATGACATCTCCCCACTAAATCCTGCTCTCTTCAGCTAAACGTGGGCTGGCAGCCGCTTGGAGGACGTATATCAAAATATCGTGAATCAATAGCGAAAAGAAACAGATCCCTTACAGTTGTGCCTCTCATTTAGATCAATGGGATATCAGAGTAAGAGGCATTTTATGTCCCATTAAATCACGCTCGACGACATCCCATTAAATCACGCTCACCAAACTCTCTGTGCGTTGCTGGGGAAATCCTCCTAACGCACGGTTTAATTTAAGAACCTCGCTGAGTTCTCACTGAGAAGTGTCTCAAACAGGGCAGAACAGGGGTTTGCTCCATCCTTGGCCCGAGGCTCAGCCACGTCCGTTTTCACTCCCGAAACAGACTGACGGACCGACCACAGGCACCGGACCCAGCACAAACCTCTGCCTGGCTCCTCCACGGACCAACTCCCCACGTCCTCCCCGCCCGCCCCGAGAGGGCACTGGGGACGCAGATGGGTGCCGAGGCCACGGCACTGCTGGAGGGGGACACTGTCACCTTCCTTGGGTCTGAGATCTTTATTCTACACAAAGCCCAAGTTTGCAATCAGGACAACGCACAAGGGAACACAGGAAATAAAATATATTTATGGAGGATGTTTGTTACCGTGAATTCTTTGCAGCTACTGCTTTACGTAAGAAGCCATCCAGAAAGAAATGAAGGATGAGAAGGGGAGATGCGGGAAGGGGAAGATACGGCTGAGTTTATGCTGAACAGCTTGGCATACATCAAGCCACATTAATCAAGTCCGCCAATTTCAAAACAAACAAACAAAAAAACCCCTAAGTTTCGCTACTACGTATGCTCGTCTGCTGCAGGAGTCTGCCTGTGAATCCCCCGATCATTTGTTTTATGCTCACGACGCCGTTGTAAATCTACTCTTCAGCGCAGCAAGTGAGATCAGGATGTGTACTGGCTGTCTCGGGAACACAAAGGGGATATCACATCATTTACTGCTCCCGATCCCACCGCAGAGAAATAACCTGGCACCGCAGCAAGTGCTCCTGCAGCACGGAGAGGCCACAAAATGGCAAATAACGTTTAAAAAACACTTCTCCTGGCTCAGTGATTTAACATGATCCATCCCACTACCCGATTAACACGTACCAGCTGTCTCCTGGGGTGGAAAGCTGTTTCCATCAGCCACCTAGAACCACACCGCCCAGTGTCAGGCGACTGGGAGCCAAACCCAGATGGTTTCTAGACCTTCACTGCCCCAATACGAGCCATTTATCAGCACTAACGAGCCAGCTATGGACAACCTGGAACACGGGCTGTTCCAGAACACAACTGGCCCCTATTTGTCTGGCCCTTCAGCTCCCGGCTGAACCACGCTGGCACAGAGCTGACGACGGACTTTCACACCGATGGTGCGACTTCATCACAGACTGTACGGTGCATCTTCTCCTACGGATGACAGGCGCTGCCAGACAGCACCTGTCAGAAAAACCCCACAATTCAATGAGACAGAGAATAATGCATTATATTCTTTCAAATTCCATAACCACGGACAACGCGACCATTATCTCTGGAAAAAATGAGCCACAGCATTCAGACACCAGTCTAGAGAGGAGCTGGACAGACAGGGCTGCAGCTTGCTCTCCTCCCCAGATCAGAGCAGAAACGCTGCTAACACTGAGAGATCCAGTGATCACTAATCCCAGACGAGCTCCACTAATCAAACAGTAATTTCTAGAGCCAGCGCTAAATGTATTTCCACCTTCCATGATGTGCCTCAAGCCATCCTGACAGCACACGCATCTATTCTGCACAGCACCTCAAATCTTCAAGGACATCACCTTTTTCCTAACTGGTGCCTTTTGTACTGCCTCCATTCCACCTATTTCAATATAAATAAGCCTACCAAAGTTTTACATGGAGATGGAATACCATTAAGCAGAAAGCACAGCTGTCCTCATTTCCAGTGAGGAGGCAGAACTCCAGACATCTGAAAAGCCTCCTTTAGTCAGCTGTGCTCTGCTTTTCAAATACATCCCACGTTCTAAAGGTAACACTTGGAACTAGATAAAACCCAGGCTTCAGCAGGCTGTCTGACAATGATCCATCAGTAACCTGATTTTCCTAATGATATATTTCTAACAAGTCATTCCTAACGCCTGTTACCCAGCCTGGAGCCCTCTGGAGCCGAGGGACGGGGGTATAACACAGGGAGAGGCTGTCGGTCAGGATCCAGAGAGAGATGAACTGGGAGTAAAGGGATAGAACAACACTGCTGAAGGAAAAGTATCTGCTGCTTCAGACTCAGAACACTGGTGATATTTTTAAATATTTTAAAATTCCAGTTTAAATAAAAATAAAAATTTATTTTAAAAAAATTATTTTATTAAATAAAAACAAAAAATTATTTTAAAATATTTTTAAATCCCAGTTTTAAGCAAGGAAGAGACAAGCCTCCCCTCACAGCCCCTGTGCCTTGGAGCCCTCCAGCCTCACCATCTGCTTTGAGACACGTTTGTGCGTTGTGTGGAACCACACAGACACAACATTTTGCCATGAGCTGTTTTCCTCCGGGCTGATGCCACCCCAGCACCACCCTGAGGCATGGTTTGGAGCATAAGCAGATGTTCTGCTTGCAGATGTGGCCGTCGGCTCTTTAGGCTGCAAAGCTGATCTCCATCACAGCCCCACCAGCACAAACCCTGCTGCAAAGGTCCCGTCCAGCTCCACGCTGGGCTCGGCTCCTGACCACTGGGATGCCAAACAGAAAGTTCAAGAAATGCGAATTAAAAACAAAACCTCCTCATCAAGGGAGAACTCACCCTGCAGCACGAGAGAAGAAGCAACACACGGGGTTCCTGGCGAAGAGCAGAGCGCCCAAGCCAGAGAGCAGGAGCCACATCAGAGCCTGGGGAGACGACAGCCATCTGCCCCCCAGCTGCAGTTTTATTTTTAAACACAGATCTAACCAGGAACTGAAGAACAACAAAGATCGAGGGGAAGCCAAAGGCAGCACAGCGATACATGTGTGGGGGCTTACAATATAACAGGAGAAAAGATACACCTCCCCGAGGTCCCATTACTTGCCTGCCCGTGGTTCAAAGCCCTTCCCAAACAAGCTGCAGCCAAGGTCCCCAATCCAACACAAACCCCCGAGGCTGTCTGGCAAGCACGTGATGCTCTGGAATGGGCAAATTGGGCATTGTGGCTCCTGCACAGACCAGCAGCAAGGCAAGTCAGCTGCTCACCTTGGTCGTGAAACCTTCCTCAGCCAGCAGCAAAAGGAGAGGTCCCAGGGGCTCCTCGGGAACCGTTGACAGCCGCACAACTGATCCCCCACCCCTCTCCCAGGTGCGGGCACAGCAGGACCGAGCTCTGACCTCCACATTCGAGCAGCTCGCTATGGGCAACAGCACCAGCACTGCCCTCATTCAGCTACTCCAGGGCTGACGATGCTGTTTGCAAGATAAATATCTGCAAGTGCAGAAAGGCAGCAGAGGGACATCAGCCGTTTGTCAAGTAGCGACCATTCCTGCTCATTCTGAACATCCGCGCAAGATAACTGTTGATGTTACAAGTAGCACATCCTATGTGCAGACTTCAGTGGGGTTCAGGCTTTGTCTCCCCCTTGCACCAGTGCAGGAAGGGTCATTGCTCGGCAGATGAAGAGGTGATGCAGAATAACACACACAACTGCCCAAAAGGGAATTACTGGCCAACCAGGACTTAGAAGTCTACTGTAAAACCCCGAGACCATGTTAGAGGAAGATTATTTCTTACTTTCTCCCTGCAGACCTTCACCCTCCCTGCCTGCCCATTGCTTCGTATCGTTCCTCCAGTACCAAGCCACTAAGATCCCCCGTCCCTCTAACGCAATATAGGAAGGACACTATGTCTGGCGTCCACGTTACACGCAGGACAGTCAGGCTCTGCTCTGCTTTGGATGGATGTCAAGTATGAAAAACACACACAGGAGAAAAGGTCAACAAAATGACAGTAGGCTGCTTTTTCGCAGCCATTGGAACGATTTAATCAGTCTGACTCATGTCTGGCACAGGTAGGGATTAGGCAGCATCATATGAGATAATTTTTGGAAGCACACAGCACCGTGTTACGCTCTTAAGTTACAGAATGGCCACGTGTAGGTGTTGGACCCACAGCTTCTGCTGCCGCATAGCAGAGGGTCTCGGGAGCAGAAGCCCTCCGTACCAGCCCTGACGGCACTGAGGCTGACTGATGACCACTATATCCAGTTAACAGCTACACCGGCACTAGCTCTGACACCACGCCATTACTCATCTTTGCAGAAATGCCCTTTAGGGCTGTTCGAGACACAATTCTCTCACGCTGCATGGTGACATCCCTTCTAAACGCCCTTTTGAAATGCTAACAGCAGGAACTGCTGTGGAGAAGGGCGAGCACCCATCGCCTGCACAACGCCCCACATCTTTAGGGCTCTACGTTGCTCCCACACATCCTACAAAGCTACCCTATAGCTAGGAACGGGGGTCCTACTGTACCCCTCTCCATGTTTTTTGTGTGATCAGACATAACAAACATTCCTGAACTGGGCACACAGAAATAGGCATGAAAATTTGTGCCAGTTGTATGGTGGCACAAAATGGACAAGGGGAGCCCAGATCCTACATGCCTGTGGAAGACAGGGTAGACAGGTGGTTATGAGCATGGAGACCAAACTTCTTCATAAAAGGAGATCCTGATGATGAGTTTTCTAAGATTTTCTCCTCTCCTACATATTAGAGTAGCTATATTTCCCCTCATACACACATTTTTTAATTCTGAGCACTCAGTAGTTTCCCAATCTGTCTCCTGAAGTATAGTTATGCATCATTTCTTTGCTGGCCATCACACAAAATAAATCCAGTTAACATGCTCATCAGGAGCTTATCCCTTCCTGACATTTCATTCTTGCATAAGGCTTGAAGGTTGAATCTTTAAATAGGCAAATATTCTTTTGATTAGTAGAATAAACGATTCTTGTTACTTACTGTCCTTAAAAACACTGTTAGCGTCATGAAAGTGCTCAACTATGTTGGTACAGCTTTTACAGGATTTTGTAGATTTTCCTGTAAAACGTGGTTCAGCAGAGGCAGGGAGAGAGTTCAACTTGTTAAGCTCATACCTTTTAAAATGCCTTTCCTACAATGATACATGGAACTGCAACATTAAAGCTGAGGGTGCAATAAGAGACAACTTGGTTAGAATTTCTGTGCATTAAGTGGAATTCTCCCCAAATTGCTATCACATAGATTGCGGTTTCACTAAGCTCTTACAAAGCCAAGCTGGAGCAAACATTATCTTAAAACTAAAAGAATTATCAACACATCTCTCAGTGCCTGGGAAGCTCTGACCCTTCAGTCCCCAAAGCTGCACTTCCAGAGCACTCCCTTTGGGATGTACAAACACTTCTACCCCACTATAGAGACAGCAGCAGGGCTCTTTCAGTGGAGCAGGGTCCCAAGAGCAGGTTACCACAGGCTATAATCCCACAAGCAGCATGTGGGTGCCTGTCACTAGGGATGGACTTTTTAGGATTGCACAAGTAAGAACGTTCCCTGTATCTTCTTGCGCAGAGCCCCCAGGCTGTCTACCATGGACATCCAGAGCTGGGCTGGGGGCTCTCCGTTGGTCAAGGGTCTTCAGGAGGAGGCTGCTCTCCCCTTCACTAAGACATCGATGATGTAAGCACCGCATGATGTTGTTCAAAGTGAAGACCATCATTGCTCCAAATGAGGGAAGGCAGAAGTGACATGGCCAACCCCAAGGTGACAGGAGGTCAGTGGGGCTCAGGAGCAAAACCCCCAGGTCCTGCTGCAATGGCTCTGCCGATCTTTCGGTCCTTCTGTCAGCCCAGGCATAGCACACCAGACAGGGAGACAACTTAAGAGCATCTTTGTTTGTTTGTTTCAAAACTGTCCCCTCCAAACAGAGCTGAACACTGAATAACGTCAAAATAGGTATGGACTGAAGGGACAGGCTTTGAAAACACCTGTCGAGAGCATTTTACAAAGACTGGCATCATCGCATCAAAGCCAGAAGCACCCTGACCTCCCGTGCGGCGCAGATCCAGAGTTATCACACTGCGATGCGAGGTCTGCTCTCAAATCCATCACCCAACTGCTGAGCAGACCCTGGGTTTCCACCCAGGAAGGACTGGCACCGTGCCAGCCATCACCATCACGCAGCGGAACGCTGGCTCTGCTACACAGGGCAACCAAACCCTCAACAATTACAGGCGTGGAAGTGCTCAGAGATCACGGGATGAGAGGCAGCAATGTAAAACTGTAACAGTGTAAGTTTTGACATCCTCTGTTAGAGGCGTCTGCTACTCACATGGCCGATCGCGTAGACACGACACTGGATGTGGCTCATTAAGAGACTTAGAGCCTGGGGCAGAAGTCAAAGCTCCCTCTGAGGTCAATGAAGAGACACTGACTCTGCCAAAGGACCATCTACTCCACTCCTCTACCCAAGCTAGAAGCATGTTGCTGTCTGGTAGAACAGACGGATGCAGCTATTTTTCAGGGAGGTGGAAATGCCTTTTGTCTCCCTCGGTCACAAGCAGACCCAGACTACATGTCCAGCGAGCCCTCACCCTCCCATCGGAGCCTCCCGGGCCAGGGGTTTCAGGGCAGCAACCTCACCAGCCAGCTCCACCAACAAGTTCTCAGCTCTGTCAGGTGGAGTCACCGCTGTAAGCCTCACCTGACAAATGTAAAATGAAATCCTTGGTACACAACCCTGCCGCAGGAGCATCTGACTAGAACAGATCTCATGGGAACTCAAGGTTTTGACATCCCCAGTACGTACTTGGGGCAATGAATAAGAAAAGTGGCCAACACTTGTGCTGCCTGGAACACAGGGGGAACAATGGCATTGCTGGCACAACTGGTATAAAAATGACGAACTTAAAAGGCACAATAGATTTTCAGAGATAGCTCTTCTCTTTTGTAATAACAGATCCACTCTGCCGACAGCTTTATGAACGGGGAAGATGAAGAGGTTTTAAAACCTTTTCTGCTCTGCACAGAAATCACTGGGTAAGTTTACTTAACCTCTGCCAGAATGAGATCAGCATCAGCAGAGGGGTGTCGCTCAGCCCTGTCTGGCAAATGTCTGCCTGGTAGAAGCCACCCAAGGGGAGCTCCACAACCCCCGCATCGCAGAGCTGGCACCACCGCAGCCCACCCGCGCATCCACGTAGAGCAGGCTGCTCATCGAGGTCGTGATAACACACCACCGGGTAAGAGATACGTACCGCTTCTTTTGGGGGGGGGGAAACCAAACAAGTCATGAGCAATATCAAAAGGGTCAAAAAACACAGGATGGGGTTGATTCTGATTTGTGTTTCTACTTGTATTCCAATGTCAGGTACTAATTGGCTGAATGCAATTATCTGGTTATAAATCTCAGTGCCTCGTTAATGGCAGGGGACCATTAAGCACTGAGAGGTTAATAAATCTGGTACTTACAAAAGCAACGACTGGCCACACTGTCTGCCTGCAGTCTAGTTTTTCATGCAAAAATCTTTTTCTGGTGCAATAAGTGCAAAAGGCCAAACATTCACTCCAACAGGTGAGAAGTTTCCCTTCATTCCTGACCTCTACCCGCTTGCCACAAGACCTAACGCAGAACCTAACACCCAAAATCTCCCACCCGCCCAGCCAAACCTAACACGTTAATACACATCCCAGATGTGGCTCTTCTGCCCGCAGTCAGGAGCTGTTCACAGACCCCCTCCTGGCCCAGCACATGCTCTACTTTGCCACAAAAAACCCCAAATACACTTTGTATTAATGCAGCTGTAAACCTGGGAGGTAAATTCTTATATATCAATGGCGCACTGACTGGACTGAGTGATTTACCAGTGACTGGGCTGCAAAGCACCGCGGCTGCAATACAATACGTTATAAATCGTGTTACAATCTTCTGCTGTCTGCGCGGACATGGTGTGTGCAAATACACACGGGCAGGCTCAAGCATGCTCAAGCTTCCTTAACCCAGCCATACAGACAGCTTCTCAGTGTTCCTTACGTACCTGCGCCGATTTTTGTCTTTAAATCTCACCAGGAAAGGAAAAATCTTGCACATCCTTCTGAACGGGGGACAAGCAATTCCACAGACTAAAGCTATTGATTTCAAACAAACTTCATTCATGTTCTCCTCACACAAAAAAAAAAGTTTCGCCAGGAAATGAATTGATCTTCATTTGGCTTTGTAAAGATTGTGAACAGGCTTAAAAGAAAGGAAGTGTTCCGACTGCTATTCACATCGCCACTTCCTAATCACACTCCATTCACTGATTGCTTATTTTAGTTTGTACTTTGCTGATTCAGATGCACGTCTTCTTCCCAAAGGGATTATCAATATTAAATCAATTGTGTCTACTCTGTGAAGGAACTGGAAAAGTAAACCCTTTGCTATTACCCAACCATCGTAGAAGACCTCATGCTGCCTGGTACACCTCAGCGTTCACACATTAAGAACAGTAAATTCTCATAAACCACTTCTGATCACTAAAGATCTAAACCTCCCTATATTTCCCCACAAAATTTATTTTTTTAAAGCACCTCCCTTATTGCCATTAACTATTTTTCAGGAGTGTTATGCTTTCTATTTTAGAGTTAGGCTATCAAAAACATGCATTACAATTTAAACATTTAGGGATATACAGGCATTGCTGAAGGCACCTTTCTTGCTCAGCAAGTTCTAACAAGAAATGATCGACTACGTGGTAAAACAGAAACGTGCAGGACAGGATTTATTTTTGTGAGGAGCTCTTGTAATAAAGTTCTAAGGTTGACAGATCTAAGGGACATAAAAACCAGAGCAACTACCAGTGTCACATCCAGTTCCCCAGGTCTCCTCACGCACACGAGCTATTTCACTTATACAAAGAGTCATGAGGAGATGCTGGATTTATTGAACAGCCGCAATTTGGGGACAACAGGAGAAGAGGAGGAAAATTCAGCAATGCACTCTAAAATCATTTGACTGTCCTCTGAACCACACCACCAGCTGCAGGACAAGCCGAGCTGCACACGGCCAGACCGGCAGCTCCCAGCAACAACCCGCCCGCCGCGCCGGCCAACACACCCGACTGCCGTGGATGCTGGAAAACTAAATAAATGGGTTCAGGACCCACTCTGTTAGACACCGGCGTTGACTCAGAGCCCTGCCCGGGCTGGCTGCGAATGCACACCCTGTTTAACAGCTCCCACGGCAATAGCAAAGCTCTCTGCAACACGCAGAAGCAAATCGGTGGCACGAAGACACAAGCTTTCGTTTCTTCAGAAGCCAACTTAAAAGGAGCGTATCCAAAGCTTAATGTGGTTCATTTATTTTCATAAGTATAGTTTAGTCAGACGTATTTATGATAACGCAGGTATTTTCATCGCCGAGTTCAGAAGAGCACAAAAGCAAGTTGTTAAATTATCCTAATTCCACCCTCTGCCAAAATGTGCATTTTCTACTTACGTTCATATTAGTAAATGTTTTATAGCACACTTCACAGATAGAAATCTTCCCTGAAGCATCATGTTCCAAACTTATGAGAACAGGGAATAATTTTGTAGTCAGGAAGGGAAAATTGACAATTAGTGGAATCTATTGTAGAAAAAAATATTAAGACGCTGTGTATATAAATCCATGGACACAGCGTCTCAAGATTACACTGTGCAGCATAATGATGGCGAGAGAACGCCACAACAGCCACTGAACAAACTCAAGAGTTACTTTCCTGAAAGTACTTTCTCACTGACTGGTTTTAAAGAAGATCCTGGGACTTTGGAGAAGCACCAAAAACTCTTGACACACTCCAGAGTCACACAGAGCACACCCCACACACACAGTGTACCCCAAACGCCTTCACTTCAAAGGAAAAAAAAAAAAAAAAAAAAGCTGCCCTGTGTCCTTACCTAAATCCAGAATAGAAATAAAAAATAAAACCCTAAACCTTTCAGTAGGAAGTCAGATACTTTCAGTTCCAGGGTGATTTCTCACAGCTCCCAGTGGAGGCAACCCTACCTGGCTGCAGGCGCACGCGAGGCACCAATGCTGCTCCGTGCCACGGGGCTGGCTCCCTCTGAGAGGTCACAGTGGTACGTATTAAAAAAAAAAATAATCAGCAAATACACAGTGCAGCTGGAAAAGCACGCCTTTTAGAGACTTTACTGGCCCAGTTTTCAAGAGAAAGAATTACTGGAAGTCCAATAACAATCTCTCCATAGGCACTGAGGAATAAAGATCAATACCAGTATTTATTCAGGAGCACGCTGGTTTGTATTAGTACTGGGAAAGCAAGGCAGCAGCTTTCTCCTCTCGTGGAAGCCATCCAGAAGTCACCGAAAGCTGCAGCACTGTCCCAGGAGAGGCAGGCGGTGCTGCAGGCACAACACGGCAGCGGTGGCTCTCCAGATCTCTACTGCCTTGTTACGCCAGAGAAAGAAAAACCAAAATTGTTTTGGATCTGAACCTGGGTTTGCAAGAATCTTCCTATCCCTGTCATCGTCAGACCAGAGAGGGGACAGAGGTGGCACAACCTCAAGGGTTCCTTTGGAGAGCACTGGGACCACGTGCAGCCCGGCAGAAGAAAAATGCCTAAAGCCACGTGGAGATGGGACAGGTTGGGCAGGACGGCACGAACGGACAGAAAATATCCAGCAACCTGGTTCTGAGCTGCAAAAACGATGTGGTTTGGGTGAGCCTTGTTCCGAGGCACATCTCCCTTACACCACAGCTTTGATACTCACTGCTTGATTTCTTCATGTGCTCTCCCAGAGCATTTTCAGGTGGCATCTTTCCAAGTATTGGAAAATATTACTCTTCCTTTTTTTTCTGGCTGAAGCCATAAAAAGCCAAGGGTAAGAGCGTTTTTCACACAATGCTGGAGCTGACCACCACCGTTTAGTAGGAGGGAAGATACACAACTAGTCCTGACTTCTTCCTAGAGATTAAAGTATCTTTTAATACACTCTCACATGGTATTCAAAGAGAATTTAACATCTGAAACACTCATGTTTTTTTTTCTTTCTTACATTGTCTTTGATTCCTGGCTAGTTTTTCCTTTGGTTATTTGATGAAGAAAAACCACTACGCCCTGCCCCTCTTTTCCTTGCCATTGTTTGTACGTGGGATTGCAAAAAAAACCAAACCAGAACAAAAACCTCTTTGCAAAAGGTAAAATAACACATTGTGCATGCGAGAGTGAAAGAGCTCTTTTCACCTCCTTTGTTTGCAATAAACACCAATGACCACAAATAAACAGACATGAAGCTCTATTTCCCAGCAAATATCACCAGAATAATTCAAGTTGTTTGTTTTCATCTTCTCAAGCCCTGTCCTTCTCCTCAGACTCATTTCACCAAGCCTGGGCGGAGAACGGATTGAGAGCAGCTCTGAGGAGAAGGACTTGGGGGTGTTGGTGGATGAGAAGCTCAACATGAGCCAACAGCATGCGCTGGCAGCCCAGAAACCACCCGAGTCCTGGGCTCAGGTCATCAAGGAAGAGATGCAACATACAAATGGGCTCGTGATCGAGGGGTAGACTTACCTATGGACACTATTGCACAGGTTATCCACGAATGTGAAACCTGTGCTGCGATCAAGCAAGCTAAACGGCTAAAACCTCTCTGGTACGGAGGACGTTGGTTTAAACGTCCACATGTGGAGCGTGTCAGGTTGCTTATGTCACACTCCTTCTGGCTCGCCATGGCTCGCAGTTTGTACATCAGCAAACTTGCTGAGGGTGCACTCTATTCCCTCATCAAACATATGCTGTACCCCATGCCACTGCCCGGAATACTGTTCTGGGCCTTGAAAAGCAAGTTTTTTGGTGACACGGTACTCCAGACAGAATTGAATCAGACAACGGGACTCATTTCCGAAACAGTCTTATAGACACTTGGGCCAAAGAACATGGCATTGAGTGGGTGTACCACATCCCTTACCATGCACCAGCTTCTGGGAAGATCGAACAATGCAATGGACTGCTAAAGACTACACTGTAAGCAATAGGGGGTGGAACTTTCAAAAATTGGGATACACATTTGGCAAAAGCCACTTGGCTAGTCAACACGAGAGAATCTGCCAATTGGGCTGGTCCTGCCCAGTCAGAACTTTTACATACTATAGATGGGGATAAAGTCCCTGTGGTGCATATCAAGAATGTGTTGGGGAAGACAGTCCGGGTTATTCCCGCCTCAGGTAAAGGTAAACCCCTTCATGGGATTGCTTTTGCTCAAGGACCTGGGTATACTTGGTGGGTAATGCAGAAGGACGGTGACGTTCAATGAAAGGAGAACTTATCACTCTCTACAACTACCTGAATGGAGGGTGTAGTGAGGTGCGCGCTGGGCTCTTCTCCAAAGTAACAAGTGACAGGACAAGAGGAAATGGCCTCAAGTTGCACCAGGGGAGGTTTAGGCTGGATATTAGGAAAATTGCTTCACTGAAAGAGTGGTCAGGCATTGGAACAGGCT
>WKFP01014245.1:629184-682657 GCA_011057875.1 Pterocles orientalis
TATAGTATTATTTTCAATATTAGTGTAGTTTAGTTATTAAATTGTCCTTATCTCAACCCACAAATCCTTTTCCATTTACCCCTTTAATTCTCTCCCTTATCATTGGATGGGGGTGGGAACTGTGTGAGCAGGTGTGTGTGGTTTGGCCCCCAGCCACGGGCTAACCCGTCACACTGGGTACAAAAGAAAACTGAGACAAAGGCACCCATACAAAGCCAGGTCTTTTTAATTATTTCCACAGTGAAAAAGATCTGCCCTTCTTCAAAAGAAAAACAATAAATGTGATAGCACATGAAATCCACAGAGACTTTCCTGAGCCCCAGCAGAGCCAACCTTAGGACACAAAACATGGTCAGTCTTGAAGTCCAGAGGGGAAGCCCCCGAGTGCAGGTACAGCCAGCGCAGGATGGGAACACTGGGGGTCCAGCAGATTAGGGATGTGAAGGCAGGTGTGGTCTCATGTGCAGGAGACTGAATTACAGGTCTCCAAGGCCCATCGTCCTGGACAGTCCTGATGTATCTAAGTCGCATCCACATTCATGACTTTTCAAAGATGCATTCAGCTTTGATTATAAAGCCAAAATCCAATTCTTTGGCCCTGCAACAGCCTGGGCTAGAGACTGAGACCCACAGGTAGCCCCACAGCAGAGAGCAAGGGTCTCTCCACGGGTGGGGTATTCCTCCCCAGAATATGTTCTAGCACCCAGTATGTAAATACTGGGAGCCCTCAAAGGGCACACACACCACTTCAAACAAAAATGAAATCAAGAATGGATTTTGTACTTACTTAAGTAGTCAGAGAACAACCCACGGTCTTCTCCAAAACTCTGTCTTTCCCACTATATCCCACAGAAAGCCTTTCAACTAGCTGCTCCACAAAGTCCCTGGTAATAAAACCACCCAAGCCAGGTGGTGCTAAAAAACCCAGTTGCTCCCAGGCTCCCAAGGAAGGCAGCTACAGAAATAACTGGGTGATTCACCCACTTGAGTGTAACGACTGACTCAACCCCAAACACACCCCTGGGAAAGATTAAAATCATGTCAGGGATACATAAAACTGTTCTGTAGCAATGGCTTCCAGGTGATGGGAGAGCTCTACCCTGGGCACTGCTCTGAGGCCATGTGGTCCACCTAGAGAACACAAACCTTTCGCCAGACACGTGCTGAAAAACACAACAGCAGCTCAAGCTCCCAAAACACACCGTCCAAGTTTCTCCATGCTCTGTGTGCAGGCCCCACAAGGCAGGCAGGAGGAAGGGGTAGGGTCTCCTGGCTCGAAAGCCCTCAAAACCTCTGAAAAAAACCAAGCTGTGGAAGTTGCTTATCACTTACACCGCTTTTCCTCTTCACTTTAATATCCTGAAGCTTGCCTGCATGAGAACAGCTGTTGAGAGATTCGCAGCAGCAGGAATATGTCACCTTCGCCCCATGATTCAATAGTCCTAACAATTGTGGGTATTATTTTTCTTAAATCTACTCCTTAATCCCATAATGCCATAAAATACCTCTGAATCAGAGCTTAGCGGGATTCCAGAAAGGAACAGACTTTTAAAGAGATAATGAGAACTCCACATTTCTATTGGGTAGGATTGAAAAAGAGAAGAGAGAAGACAGATGGGCAGATTATTTCATAGTTTTCCTTAATATGATTTCTTCAACCTGAAGCATCTGGTAATTCCACTATTGGAGATTAGATACTAGATAAGATGGACAGGCAGACTGATGTAGCACAGTAATTTTTATTTGCCCGCTACAGGTAGGAGAGGTACCCATTAGATCATACATCACAGAATAAAATAGAAGTGTGTAAACATGAAGAATGTTAGCAGCCCCTAGAATCCCACGTACACACGCTCCACTTTCAATAAAGAAAACAACACACCTTCTTAAACCTCCCCCCCTTCACAGGCAAGTAGAAAATGCTGTGAATTGACCAACAATAAAACTCACAGATCAGCCTTATCCTTCGCAGTTTTTGCTGAAAATTGAAGAATATCTCTCCTGCATTTTTTTTTTTGAGATTTGTGTAGAAGTCCCGCAGTCTGCAGGCAGCACCTTGGGTACTTCCAATCTAAAAGCAGTAATTGTTTTCCAGAACACGCAGAAATCTCATCTTAAAGTCCAAAAAACTAATCAAGCAAGAGAGAAATGTGTTGCCTATGCCTATCTCATTACCCCACTGTTCCGCAGCAAGACTTGAAATAAGGTCCCTTGCACCAACACACTAGTCCTCCCTTATTTCAGCCAAAGGACCAGCCTTCTCCGTCATCCGAAATGTAATACCATTACCTGATTCACTCTAAAAGCACATTGCACTGCACACCCAACACAACCTTTCCTACTCAGCAGAAGGGCAGGATCAGAAACCCAGTGTCAGTGAGCTCCAGAGCCAGGTCCTACAGACACAGCTCCCTCATGCTAGCAGTACCACACACATACCCCGTGTACCCACACCATTGCAGTACTTTTTTGGGAATCAGTCCAGTGTGAAACCCAATACTGCCGGAGTGGCGAACAGCAAGGCAGACTTACTACCTTCCAGCCTAGGCAAACAGCCTCCGCTTTTCAGAAAATAAAACCTCTCAAAGAAACTCCATTTTAGAACCAAAGCAAAGATGATAATCCCAACTACCACAAAGAAACATCACCATTCCCAAAATCAAAACAAGCAAGGCCCCCGGCCCTGGACAGACCTTACCTTCTCCTAAGCACCATCACGTATCCAGCACCACTTGGACCCTTTTGTCCCAGGAAACTCGCTTCTATCCTTTCTGGGCAGGGACTGGAAAGGCCATCAGCTGGGACTCGTGATGCCTCCTCATTGCAAACATCTGTCAGCAAATCACTCTGAGCAGGGACACCTGCGTCTCTGAACCCTAGTGATGCTGACCACGAGGTGCAGGGAGCCTAAATACAGAAAAACGTGCCAAATTTCCCCTAAAATCCCCTTGCTCCCCTTCACTTTGGTCACAGTCACAAAGAGAGGGCAGAAAAAGGACTCAGAGGTCTGACCCAGCCCAGCTCCGCATTCAGGAGAGCAACACTTGATCATATTAATCTTTTTCTTAAAAAAAAAAATAAAAAAAAATTGAAAGGAAAGAATGCACGAGCAACAGCCACTGCTAGGAACAGTCCAGGTCCATTGGCATTCTGGACACTGAACAGCCTTTAGTTGAACCAAATAGGCTTCACTATTATATTTAAAACTAATACATGCTTTGTAATGCTTATCAGCTGGAGGGTTTTCAACAGTTTTTCCCCACTAATGTTGCAATTTCAAAACCATTTAGGCTAATTTCCTTTGACTTGAATCTATTTTAATCAGAGACTAGGACACTTGACTTAAATGGTTTGTATTAAACCCTTCATAAAATCAGCCATAAAATTGCACGCACAAAATAGCAAATGGATCTTCAAGTCAGAAGTAGAAAAAGCTGAAACTTTTCAAATCCTCCAGCAAATTCAAGCCTATTCCATAACCAGACCAATTGCTCTTTTACAATAACAATTGATCCTTTTTTTTTAAAAAAAAAAAAGCAATAACCCAAACACACTGCTGAAGTTCTTAGATAGATAAAAGACACTAATTTATGCAGCTGCAGTCAGCACTCACAAATTCGCACCAAAGTATCAGCCCAGCATCAGAATGATGGATATTCAACAAACCACAGTGTCTGCTCTGTCCTCTCCACCACACTCCCATGAAATGACGGACAGTGGCATTGATGGAGAATATAATGGAAACCTAGAAATGTCAGAGTTAATCCTTTTCTCCCCCTCCCCAAATCTGAAAAAAATTACTTCTCAAATTAATTCTCTCAAAATACCGCTGGCTCTGCTAGAAGTCAGAGTTCTGGATGAGAAATGAAATCAAGCAGCTCAGACGCAGGGAACTGCTAGAGAAGGTCTCACTTGAAGGATTTGTCATTGTAGTGGGATTTGCATATCAAACAGCCCAAGGTGCAATTTGTACCTGCAATTCATTCTGTCCAGACGAACCATACCAGCAGGACTGGAGGCTGGGCCCCCATTCCCTTGAAAACTCACCCAAATATTTCTGTTGTCAGTGGTTGACAGCCTTGGAAACTCTGAGTGGCTGCTTGAAATTCATGCAGCATGCAGAGAAGTGAAGGAACAAAAGCTCTCCATGCTCTCACATCCTTAACAATTTGCCAGTATGCTGGAAGACGTAGCTGCATCCCCTCGCTGCGTGATTTTCAATAGTTTGCAGACGCCAAGCAATGGCTTTGTCACTGTCCCAATGACACAGGCATTGGACACGTATCTCCCAGAATCTAAATCTCTCTCAGTTCTTTTTTTTATCAGGGATTTCACTCTAGCCCTGGACAAATCTACGCTTTCCTATTTTGAGGAACACTCTACAAGCCATATCTGAAATTAACTTTCATAAAGATAAACGTACAGGATGTCTTTTCTCACGCTCTTAACAAAACGATTTGGCATCTCAGTCTGTTCCTACGGTGCTGAGCAGGTAAACATCACCAGCACCATTGCAAAAGGTCACTCTGGCAAAAACAGTAAAGAAAGGACATTGCTCCCTGATCCATGGGGTGTCTGCACAGAGGTGGCACTGCTCAGGAGCTGAGACTCTTTCTGACCGGTATTTTAAGCCTTTTCTCACGCCTTACGTCCTGCCACCGCCATGGCCCAGGGCTAAAGCCCTTCTGCCCCCTCCCTCACAGCAACATCCCAGGGCTCCTGAAAGATCAACAGGAGAGCCCAGAGCAGCTGCTGGAGAGCCCCGCAGGTCTTGTAGGGACACGAAGGAGCAGAGAAGGGAGCAGAAAGGAAGTCTCTGCATATATTTCCAGGGTAATAAACACCGAAGGTCAATCGCTCAGTGAACAACCCTTTGCTGATGAAAGCCGATGTGAGCTGATCACATCACCACCACCCAAACTAACGTATCACTGCGGGAAAATGAAAAGCAAGAGAGAGAAGAGCGGGAAGAAATCAGGTTTTTACGCCTGATAAATCATCTTTATGAACTATCTCAGCTCCAGCCAAACTACATCGGTTGCTCATTACTGAGCAAGGCCCTCTGACCGATAAGGAGGGAAGAGGGAACGGTATCACACGAGGGTATGAAAGCAACCATCGCTCCTGGCTCCCAGAGGATACCAAAGCGTGCACTCCTTCACACAGCAACTTACTTAGTTGGACGATAATCTGGTATGGAACGATCCAGTGAAATTTTCTCACTGAGGTAGGAGTTGTAGCCGTATTTCTCATGGGGTCCCTTTGCCTTCTCCTCCTCCTCAGGGGACAGGGTGGCTGGAAGCCCACCTTTACCACGCCCACCATAGCCTTCAATGAGACCCAGTGATTTGGACAGACCTGGAGAGAAAAAAAAGCCACCATCACTGTTAAGATTCACCACTGTTATTTCCAAGCTCTCAAAGAAATAATCTGAAGAACGAGGTTGTTTTATTTTGGTTTTCTGAAAACATTTCAAATTCCAGTTCTTTAGGCCAACGCTGGGAAGAAAATGACTCAAATGTTGAAATTCTTCATGGTTCCGACACGCTGTTCCTGATAGCTCTGCCACCAGCATCCGCTTGATAACCTGTCCCAGGGATCTGTGCATCTATTTAGTTGTTAGGAAGGTTATTCAGGCCTCCTTCCCACTCTCAGAAAGGTAATTACATGTAAGGTTAGATGTCCCCAGGAGAAGGATAGGTTGAACGCAGAATACGAATAAAACAGCGTTGGTTAACTGCCAACGGAATGAATTTCTGCTCGGCACGAACAGCGAACAGCATACAAATGTTATGGATTTAAAAACAATTTCCCCTCAAAGCTTTCTTATCTTTTAAAGTATAGCATTTCCAGACCTTTATCAAGCAGAATTATTTATTTATATCTGCATAGCTGAAGGAAACAGGCAAAGTTCAAAACAAGCTGCACTAAAAGAGCTGCATTGGTGATTGGGTGGTGACTGTGGGATGCTCATGTTATTATTTATTATACAGGAATTTTAATATTTTTCATTAGCAGAGACTCATACTCTTCTTTTAGTCAGAAATAAACAAACAAAATAAGATGGATTTTTTTTTTTTTTAATAAAGACACCAGGGTATATTCCCCTTTGTTCTAATGGCAGAGCGCTGGCTCAGAGCGGAACACTCATCACCACCGATGCTCAGGAAGGGATGATAACCCCCAGGTCACGCACAAGGCTTCACGACCCAAGAGCACGGTCCAGCTCCCAAATCTTCCCCGGATTTCCATTGCTCTGGACACAACACTCTGCCTCCCCATCTACAAGACACAGATTTAAACACTTTTTTCCTCCAGAAGTAGTATTATGAGGCAATACGAAAATCACCTATGAAGGTAAATCACAGTCTGAAGCACCTGAATGGAAATTATTATTATCATTCCTTCTGACAAGGAACCTCTAAGCAGCCTGCTCAGGAGCTCCCGAGAGATGACGGAGCCCCTTTGACCGCGCTGGGCTTGATTAGATTTTATCTGAGGACAATAACAATAAACCAACCCAAGGAGCAGCTGGCTGTGCCGCGGGGACGGATCGGGTACCCAAGCTGCGTTTTTCCATCCCTAGGCTCAGCCACAGCCAGAGGAGGGAGCCGGGAAGCTGGCAAGCTGGCACTCTCCTGCCTGCAGGGCAGCGGGTCGCTCCGGGACCTGCCTAACCCCATGGCTGGAGGGACGAGGGTTGGCTTGCTTCCGAAGAGAAGAGATCCCAACTGCACTTCAGACACAGGCTCCAACAGAATTAGAACAGTAATTAAAAATATATATATATTCTCATGAAGAGACAATTCTTCCCAAAATATCTATTATTTTAATCAAAATCAGATCTTTTCCACTCAGGAGCAGTTCACCTGTAGGTACATACATCTCCTTACGGCACTCTGGATCGTGTCTTGCCACATGAAAAATCACAAACCAGCTTCCTCAGGGCATCAGCTGAGGGTTTTACCACTGTAACAGACACGTTATAACAGAAATGCAGTTTATAATTTTAATTCCTTCCTCTTCACTTTATCGGGAGGGTGGTGAGGCACCGGCAGAGGTTGCCCAGAACAAGGACAGACAAGGAGATGGTGCGTTCTCCGCCTCTCCCCAAACACAGGCAAGACATGGGCAGAGCCCAGACGGACCCACCCATGCCCCCGTGCCCTCCGCCTGGCAGCAGGCTCCGCTGTGACAAGGCACAATGAGAGTCTTGGTGAAACGAAACCTCTCTGTTGACTGCAGAGGCACCAGAGAAATGCCAAGACACGACTTTATACATTCAGTAGCTTTGACTGATGAGCCCATAATGCCATTAACTGCTTAATTCCCAAACCACAACATGACAACTAGACACATGCCCCCCTCCCAGCACACACTTGTCTCTCCTCACTGGGCATATTCCCTTATTTCTGTGTGAACTCCTCAGTCCCTCCACCACAATAAACCCTGTCTCAGTAAGCACAGATAAATCCGGGTCATTTAACAAAAGGAATCAATCCAGGTGACTGACTCATACGTGCCGGGGCGGGCACTACCGTGACACCATCATCCTCTCTTTCAGTGCCACGCAGGACAGCAAAGACACCCGCAGGGACGGTCACCAAGACGAATATTCCCAGGTGTGATGTGACCCGGAGGATCTCCACGTCTGTCTCTGTGCTGGTTAAGCATTTCATCCTCCAGTTCGTGCTGTCAAAGGGTTCATCCCTGCAGCTGCGATGTCACTTTGGTGTACGGCGCTTCGAAGCAAGATTCAAGCAACATTTGGCATGAAAGATAACTCGTGTCCAAACAGAACAGGAAGAAATTTGCATCCAATCAGCTGAAAAGATGCCTCAGGAGAGGCAGGACTGAAAACAAACGGTTACAGCAGACCCTCATTAACCCCATCCATTCATTTGCTTTTTAGGGCTGCACAAAGAGGGGCACGTTTCTATACTATAATTTCAGAAATCACCCTCAGCCCAGACCATGGGTTCCTTCAGCCGGGCAGGCACCCAGGGAGCTCCCAGGCTTCGCACTGACCCACATCGGGGTGCACACAGACACCCGCACACTTCCCAAGCCGACGCCAGGGCCGTCCTGATCTCTGAATCACCTTTTCAGCGCCTGCTTACATCTCTGTCACCTCCGGAGCCGAGAGCTGCAGCCCAAAGGTTTCCAGAGCCCACACCCCTCCTGTCGCTCCTCTCTGCCCGTCCCAGCCTGCACGGAAACGATGCCTGGGTCCCCAAAGACAAGCGATCTCTGACGTGTTCAAACGGCGTCAAGCTGCAAAGAAGCCATTAAGGGCCTCCGGTGACACAGGAGCACAAGGGGACGTCTCCTCCGAAGGCCGTCGTTCCCCACACACCATCCCCGGGCTGGTTTCCAGCACAGCCCCATGCCCTGGCTCTCGCTAGCACGTGCTTGTGGCTTCTTAGTGCTTTGGAAAACGCCAGCCCTTCACCAAACCTACCTGAAATCAGCCCAGAAAAGCCAGAAGTCACACACAGAGACACAACAAGCAAGGAAGAGCAAGAGCATGATCCCACGAGCTTATTCTGCTGAAGAACAGGACTAAAAAGCAAAGAGTCAGAGCTGTTCCCAAGTCCCAGACCAAACCCTTCATCATTCTGGGCAGGCACCAAAGGAGAAGTGCAGCTGCCAGAAAGCATCTCCTGATGCCTGCTCCAGCCTATCTGTAGCGATAAACTGCACTAATCCCCCAGAAAAAAAATCTTGATCTTTGGAGTGGATCCACTCCCTAGGGAATTCTGCAAGCTCAGGAGACGGTAACGGGCTGCATCAAGATGAGATGCTCCGTGCAGATCAGAGCTCTGAACCGCTGTGAGCATCGCTCATCCTTAAGCCCCACTCACCCAACAAGTACCTTAGAACCAAAACCAGGATTTTTTTTTTTTTTTTTGTAGAATCTCCCAAAACATCAACTTCGGGACAAAAGGAGTGTATTGCTTTTATGTTGCAGGAATAGAAAGAAAAAAACGACTCCACTTATTGCTGCTGAGATCTGAGCCACTCCTGCCGAAACGGCCAGACATCAGATCCCCTGGGGACTGACAAAAGAGTTGGTTTTCTTCAAAATTATGTCAAAATTTAATCTCTACAGCAAAATAATTCCTAGACTGAGTACAGTTATAGTAAATATATTATTATCTCCTTAAACTGGCAGTGTATTTCAGGAGACAGGAGTTTTCTAGGATAGAGAAAACCTCCGGTAAAATACAATCTAACGGGATTTATGGGACACAAGCCTTCATTTCCGCAGCACCCAGGCTCCCCAGGCAGCGGCCGTGGGGAAAGCATTTTGCTCCACGTCAGCCGAGATGAAGGAAAACGTTAACCCTACCGGTACAGACCTTCGCCGAGGAAACTTCTTTCATTAAGAAGGCTATGGAAAAGTATCTGAAATTGAAAGGCATTTCTGAGAAACAGGGGTCCTGAGCCTTACCAGCAGGGTGGAGGAGGAAAAAGAGCAGGAGGAAATGATATAGGAAAGATTTCTGGAAAATTAAAATTTTTTAGTTGCATCCTTCCTTCTTTATGTCATCCTGCTGCACGAGTTAGGGAGTACGTATAGCTCCGGCGGAAAGGCACATTCCTACAGGAAAGAGGAACACAAAGCCCTCCTTCTCCAGAAGAAATAAATAATACCAAAGCGAAAAACACTGAAAAACAAGGGAAACGTAAAGAGAAGATTAAAGTAGATGTCTTCGAGAAGTACAGCTCTTGTTAAGCTAAGCACCACGGATCTTCCAGCCCAAACAGCTCTCCTAGGGATGGCTGACCTCACTTCAACCAGAGATTTGAAGGCTAACAAGAAATTTCTGACTCGGGAAAAAAAGCAAAAAATGATGAAGCAAAAAAAAGCAAAAATGATGAGGCAAATAGCCTAACGTGTGCCGTGCGTTCCACTGCGGATATCACCTCTGCGGGATCCTCTCTCTGGAAAGGGAGGATAGAGCAGAGAGGCTTTTAGGGGTATTTTACGAGAAACTAGAATAGATACCAAAGGGAGAAATGTCACAGGTAATGCTAGACATTATGGAAAACTGCTGAAGTTTTTACTGTTGTCCTGCTGATGGCTGCAAATACAGACCATTAAAGGCAGGACTCATTAACGATAAGGGTAATTAGCAGACTAACAGGCACCGATTTTCTTTGGTGGAATCCAAGACCTGGGATTTTCTCTTTTCACCCCACAGCAGTTTTTACACAATTTTTACACGCTCTTTGCTCAGACCTTTTGTTTATTAGACTCAATAATGCAAGTTCCCGTGACTGTAACGTGCAAGCCTGCGGAAATTCTCTACAACACAACCGGCTCTTCATCTCCCTCTGCTCTTGCTGCCTCCCCAAAGCATCCGTATACCTTGCAAAAGTAGTAAAGAGGTCAGAAGATTTGGGGGGGAACAAACAAAACAACCCACCACACAAAGCACAAATATTAAAAATGAGCTTAAGTACGGGAGTCCAGGGGAAAAATCAGTATTCCCCTGAACCCTACACACCTTTATCCATTGTACACACTAGGCATGTTTTTCCCAGGGCTGACCTCTTATCAAAAATCAGTACATCCCCAAAATGAGTCGCTGCAGCAGGCTTCTGACAAATCCCCCTTGCTCAAGGACCGATGCTATCACCCTTCCAGCGAGCTGTCTTTGAGCATCTCTCAACATCTCCTTCAGCGGCAAGGATCCCACAGAGCTGTTCGGTGCCCCTTGCCATGCAAATGATTTGCTGCTTTACTGCAGAGATAAACACGAACATGATGACTGGCAAAAGGAGGTTTCAAGAAGATTTCAAACCTCTGGCTTCACGCTGAATGACAAATTTGAACTTCAGAAAAGCAGCAGATGAATGCGGCTGGGCCCATGCTTGGCAAGCAGGGATTTTAGCCAGCCACAGAAAAACTGCAAATACAGCATATTTTACCTGCAATCCAGCATATTTTATCTCTTAAAAAGCTCCTGTGTATGTAAAATTATTTGAATAATTCTTATGAAAATGAATTTGTCCAACAGACCATTAAGATTTCAGTTAAATAACTGTGACAGGCGGGTATGTGAGAATCGTATGCGTTTTCCCGCATCCCAGCCAGGCAAGGACCAAAACAGGCTGCCCAGGACGGGCACGGCTCCTCATTATTGAATATATTTAAAGACAGATTAGATGAACATCTGTATCACGAATGATTTAAGCACAGCTGCACTGACACCACCATGAGAACGGTCAAAGTCAAGGTTTCCTCCACCTCATACTCTACGAAGAGGAGGGGAGAAGAGAACAGAATCAAACTGTTTCAAACTCATCTCAAATGTTTCAACATAAATGCACTCTTAGACACATTTATATGTACATACCTACACGTATTCAGAATTGAAGTTTTCTTATCTATATGGAAATGGAAACACGGAGAAATTACCTTCAGAGCCAGAGGGTGGATCAGCGCCGGTGCAAGGAGGATGTAGTCATCAGGAGAATTTCAAAGCCCGTCTTGCCCTGTCTAGACCATTACACTACTAAGTTCTGGTTCCAAATGATAACTTCCCGATCGAGATTCACCTCAGGCACAAAGTAACAGAAATCCTCGTCCTGGCTGAGGCTGCTGAGTTCAGAGGAATGATTTAGTTGATTTTAAAACCTGGGACTAGTAGAACAGCTTGGACATAGATCTATGCTCCCTAAAAGTCTGAAGATATTAGTGTCTATGATTCTGCTTCTTATTTTTAAAATAACTGGTTGAAAAAAAAAAAAAAAGCAGGACTTAGCAACAGAACTGGTTTAGAATCAAAAACCATACAGACCCGGCTAGGAAAAGCTTTCTGCAGCTCAGCAGGGAGAAGGGGCAGTGCTTCGATGGCAGACTTACACACAGGTACCTCCATCAGATACAAAAGACAAGACTGAAGACGATTTATATCCCAAGGATATAAATCCTGGACATATATATCCCAGACGTTATATCCTGGACAGGTGCATAGCACTCCTGGCAACTTAATCAGAGCAATGCTCTTCGCAAGCTTGCACTGATATAACCACCCCCGGAGACGCCCTGCAGCTGGGAGCTCCCCCTTTTCCAATGAGAGCTTCAAATCACGAGGCCAGTCACTTCTGGTTGTTACAGGTTTGTCTCAAAACGACCAGTGACACTCTGGTCTACAGTTCGGAATGGATTTGGCTTTGCTGTGCTCTGCCCACCTCCACCTCGTGCCCCACTGCGGTCGGTGTTCAGCAGCTGGTGTTTGTGCCCCAAAGCATCCCTGGACCAGCGGGAGGGAGCAGTACTCAGTTCATAGCGCTCTTGGGGATGAAAGATGCTGTAATAAGGCACATCATTGCATCCGCAGGTGTGAGATACATGCACTGTAAAATGATATATATTCTGCAGGCAAGGCATTGATCTATTTGAGGCAGCTGCCCACTAACGGAGTGCCATACGCAGCACCAGCAGCTGACTGGCAGCTCCAGATAACAGGCTTGGATCTGTCTGCGCGGGGGGATGGATGAAGTGTATTTGCGGAG
Source organism: Pterocles orientalis (assembly GCA_011057875.1). Taxonomy (NCBI): domain Eukaryota; kingdom Metazoa; phylum Chordata; class Aves; order Pterocliformes; family Pteroclidae; genus Pterocles; species Pterocles orientalis. The sequence continues at coordinate 641,713 of WKFP01014245.1, forward strand.
AAGGTAAAGAAAAGAATGTGTTGTAGCAGTCTCACTTGCACAATATGACACAAATACAAATTCATATCTCTAATGGACGGGACCATCATATTCTGTAAATATCTGCGTTATTTACTGGAGAGAAGGGGGGGAGGCAAAAAGTAGTGGATCCCAATGTATAATAAAAAGGAAAATCAGGGTCAAAACCAGCACTAAGATCATTTAGCTGACTGCAGGCACACTGCAGCCACGTCCAAGATGTTGAAGAACTCCAGAGAGCTCGCTTTATTAAGCCCTGTCTAAAGCCTGCTTTCAAGGACTCAGGCTTACTGGGACACAGGCACAATCACTTCCCCACCAACGCCCAGCAGCACATTCCCATGAAGTGTTCAGAACCATCTAAAGCAACCTTCTCACTCATTTAAAATCGGCATAAACCACCACCAAGAACCCAGGCAGCAGTAAGAAAGCAGAGCACACTCTCAGAGAAGGGAGGGGAGAATCTACAGAAGAGCAACCAGCATAGCCAGACACCAGTAACGAGACCCAACCGGAGAGAGAACAGCTGCCCAGCAGAGCAAGTCTTCCCCAGCACAGCACCCTGGGACGTGCAGCTTAATTCCCAGACGATACAACCAGGTGTGTATGGCTAAAACCCACCTGCTTGGTAAGACACACTAGCACGGCAGTCTGGGTTCAATTTATTCCAAGGAGCCTTTATCTCCACTGTCGGTCACTGTGGCTGCAGACAAAATGCTCCCCAGGCTTTTCCCTCCAGGCCTGTTTTGCCTTTTTTCCCCTTGTAAGCCCAGCCGAGTCCCAGGTGAGCGGGGCTGGGTGCTCCAGTACCTGCCATAAACCTGGGAGTTACCTGCTGAGGCTCCAGGACAAGAGGGGACTCCAGGCACACCGCTGCTGGTACGGATGCTCTGCGAGAGGTGGAGATATCACAGCTTCTCTCCATGTGACAGCAGCCAGGTTAAAGAGCAGCACTAAAAGCTTCGTCCAGCAATACATCTGCTATGACTTAACACCCAGCTGTCTAAAAACCCATGAAGTATCCTAAGAAGAGTCTGTATTAGTAGCCTGCCAACACAATCTAACATAAACCGTGGCAGGACTTCACATTAAAAACCTGATCCTGTTCCAGTAACTTCCAAGATCAATTTAGGGTGCGTCACATTCAAGAGACAGACAGGGTCCCTGGTCCCTGCACCTGATGGTATATTGATTCAGCAAACACCTACGTGCCAGCTCAGCTCTTGGTGGGCTTTGCTGAAGCACCCCAGCTATACACCAACTGGTGCCTATCGGGCAGCTGCAGACACAGGAGCTGGAACGAGAAAGGCCAAGAGTAAAAGCAATCTTGCATATTTCTGCTCCTCAGCCACAAGCCTGTTTGGGTGATGAATTAAGCAATTGTCTGCAGCTTTATTTTTAGAAGGTAGATTGCAATTCAAAGCAAAACCATCTTGCTTTCCTATCTGAGCTGCCTGGAAACCAGCCTGGCAGGATGCACAGCTACGTGTGAGACCTGCTCGGAGAAGATGGCAGGAGCAGGACAGATGGCAAGAGCAGATCTTCTGCCCAGAGAAGTTATAGATGCCCCTTCACTGTGAGTATTCAAGGTCAAGTTGGACAGGGCTTTGAGCAACTGTTGGAACTAGATGTGTAAAGGTCCCTCCCAACACAGACCATTCTGTGATTCTGTACTGAGGTCTCTTCATTTATTTTGAGACCCAACCCAAGCATCAGAAAGCACAAAGGAAAACTGACACATTGCTCATTATAGCAGCTTCTGCAGCACACACTGTTTAAGAAGTTCCCAAACTCCTCTGCCCTCAGCAGCAGAAGCTCCCCTCTCCCATCTGTGCTGATGCAGTGACCTGTGGGGCCACCCTGAACTATCCATCCCCAGGTCGTCACTCCTACCAGCCACTGTCAGAAACCCACGGTCAGATGAACCTTTTGTTTGACTCTGCATTGGTGCTTTCAGGCTCCAGCGTGAAATTTAACCTCTTTGGGTGACGCAGTCCATTCCCATCCCCATCACAACCCTTTGCCTGCAGGCAGAGCTGCTGCTTGGGCACCCCACAGAGGTGCTGAGCTGCAGTGCCAGCACAGGACCACGCAGCAAAGGTGGGGAAACAAGAATTTCTTAAACTCATCCCAGAGAAACGGCGACTGGAGTTCCACCAGCAGCGGGACAGGACCACACCTGGGAACGGGAGCAGAGCCACAGGAACTGGTACAGAAACAGCAAGAGACAGAAGCCAAAAAACCACAAGCCAACATTTTTAAAAACCCATTCAAAGGTTCAAAATAATATTTTGCACTTTTATTTTCCCAAGGAATCTGTTATTTCCAGACTGTGTTTCTATAACAAGCTGTTAGTGTTTGTGTTTCTTTTAATGCATGTTCTTGTTTTCCTTTCCTTCCGCTCTCTATAGATGAGCCTGTTGGAAAGGGGGGAAAAAAGCTGCCACTTGGTACGAAATAAAATGACAAAATACCACACTTTAGCACAGACACCACAAACACAGAGCTGCCTTCTCCATTTTGGGCTTTTTGGCTGTGAGCTAGGTTACACATTCAGCACCCAAACCATGTCAGCCCCACACACACGGCATCACCTCCGCAGAGCCACGGGGAGCCCGGGAACGGGAAAGGGCAGAAAACCAGAGACAGTCACCAAACCTCCGTCCCAGGTCAGGCTGCAAACCTTACAGGGGTTGACGAGGCCAACCAAGGAGCTCCCTCCTCCTTCCCTAGTTCCCGCTCCTGAGACCGGGGAAGGAGGCAAGCACGGGTGCTACTTTTAACCCCAAGCAGAGCACCACGTCACTGAGACAACGTGCCAAAAAGTTGGGAATCAGTGGACAAAAAAAAAAAATTTACGTGGGACTGTACCCTGATAAATAATCATTTTCCAGACAGGCTCTTAGCATGCTTCCAAGTTTCTCTTCAGGGGTTCTCTGGTCCATATTATCCCCCCCTGGGCTACCCTTCAATCTGCTCATTAAACTATTTTTGAAAGACCGACATAGTAGAGAAGGGATGACACTGCCCACAGTGGGCTCTCCCAGAAGGAGAACCAACATCTTGAAGCCAACATGTATTTCTTGCATTAACACAGCTGCAGAAAGAGAAACTCAGAGTTCAAATGTGCATCTTCGCAAGCGTGTACATGCTTCTTCCCGCTAATCATGTTTTATTGAGCTGTGAACTTACTTTTTAAGGTCAAGAAAGTCTATTTTACAGGCGTTTGTTTAGCGTGTTTAATTTCTTTCCTAACACTTGTTCCGGCTGTGCCCAGATGTTCTTCTCACTCAACGACCAACCCAATTTGTTGCTGGTTTACTGGTGTGCGTTCAGCGCTCTCAGACACACAGGACGCCCCAGAGAGCACTTTTGCTCTTCACATTTCTTCCCATCTGTCTGTGCCTTGCAAATAGAAGGGACCCACCATGACGTGCAATGTCTAAGGACAGAAATAAAGGTGCTAATTTGGTCATCAGAGAGGAACATTCTCCACCGCAATGCCTTTATTCCTGTACACATCTGTCTCCTCAACAAACACCCGCTACTGACGGATCTGAGAGATCTATCTCTGAGACACACCTCTGAGATAAAAACCTGCAGTTAATCTAGTATGTCTCGGTCTCTACATGGTGAAGGCAGAGCTTCAAGTTCAAGCCCTTTGCTACCAAACCCAAGTTACTCAGCTCGGAAAAGCTATTCAAGTGTTTAAGTAAAGCAGAAGCTTAAATGCTTTGCCAGAGAGGGGTCTGGAAGAAGGAGAACTGCAGCTCGCTCTCTCCCGTCAGTGCAGATTTATGAATGGTTATGCGGCACAGCATCAGGAACAATTCCCAAGAGGCCACAGATCTCTGGCTATTTAACTTTGTGTTTCTATAGAGACCTTCTGATGATAGGCACTAAGTGTTTTAAAAACACAATTAACGCTCAAAGGACTCCTCAGAGGCAGCTAAGTACATGATTCAGGTTTTAAGCCACCTGAAGTAGGACTGGCCTTGTTCTTTTCACTGAACACTCAGTACAACAGGGTCTCGGTCCCATTGTGCTTGGTGCTCCAAGGGAACGCAAGAGAAAACATAGCTCACTCCTTTCCTAGATGGTCAAACACAGAAAATAATTTGTCCAAGGTGACTGAGCCAGAAAAGATCAGTGTTTACAGACAGAATGCGATTCCTTATGAAATTAAAGAGCTTACTACCTCCAGAACACAAATCTGGGCTATACTGCAGCAGTAAAAGCAGCTCAAACCTAAAGCAAATCCTGTAGAAGACAGTCTCACCAAGGGGTGAGGAACTCGACTCTGGACAGGCCACCACGGCAGGGTGGCTGCCTCCAGAGGCCCTTCCCCTGGAGTGACCAAGTGATGGGTAAACACCTGAGCACTCACCGGAGGGTTCCTCCCTCCGAGAGCCCACCCCAGGTTGCACAGCTGACTTTGAAGGACCAGATCAACCCAGTGCACCAGCTTCAGCTGCTGGAGTGCTTGACTGGATCCTAGTTTTTTGCAAAAATGAAGTGTTCACAGTCTTTTTTTGAGAGCAATGCATTCAACTAAAATTATGAAAAGCCCCGGAGGGCTTCACCGTATTTCCATCTCTTAAGCCCTTGCTGATCAGGGAAATCTCCCTTCTACACCACATCCCTTGGACGCTTCAGCCCTTGCCCCCCACCAGCCACCCCCCCTCCCCAGGACCTTGTGCCAGGTCACAACCAGATCCTGCCCTGGAGGAGCCACAGTCAGGCCAGAGACTCCCACCCAGATTGCCATGAAATAAGGGAATTCACCCTTACAAACCCTGCTAATGGGTAACCCTGTAGCTCCCCAGCGGACAGGAATCGACCGTCCTTTTTGTGTTAATACTTACAGTTAAAAAAAAAAATTAAATGCTTTGCCATGGCTTGTTCTAGACACGTAGGGAGAAAGGTAAGTTGTTAATTTTAACTAATCCCCAAATTCATCACTTAAGCAGTTTGGGAAGTATCTTGCAACCGCTCAGTGTGTCACATCTTCCTCTCGCTCTTCCACCCAGCTAGGGAGAAACGCAATTACCACCCACCGCACAAAGCCTCTCCTCTTCAGCCTTAAGCAGATTAAAGGACTTAAGGGGGGAAAAAGGTGGTTGTACGATACCCAGGGTCACCAACCTCATTTAGCAGCTCCCTGCCTTCCCAGGCCAGGTTTACCAGGGAACCAGATTCACAGCGGAAAGTGCAGCTGTGGTGGACAGCGAGCTGCCAAATCCTGAGCCTTCACTGCTCAAGCACGTCCTGGAGATGCTGGGGAACAGATGCCCTAAAAAGATGCTCTTTTCAGAAAAGGAGGGTATCCCTTTACAATCCCCCAACGATTACAAATACAATGCTTAGTGCAGAGAACGAAAACCAGACCTCACTGGGAGCTTGGGGCAGACAAAGGGAGCTGAGGTCCTAAACTGGGGACACCTTCCTTGAGCAGGACAGGGTCCCACTGTCCCCTGACTCACACAAGGGCTGAAGGGGATCATTTCTTTTCCCCCTCTCTTTCCCAAAGACATCCTTCCAGGATCTGCCAATTTTTTTTTTTTTTCCTGCTTGCCAAGACAAAGCCTCCCACACACCCCTGCAAGGAGATTGCATTCTCCTTGGGGAAATTATTTATTTATGAGCAAAACACAGCTCCCGCTTCAGATGCGGGTCAAGAGAAAAAACAAAAGCATTACATTTGTTTCTCCGTGTTTACTTATTAAGGATATACCACCTTTTGACAACACTCGAGAGCAACTTGGATCTACAATTCAAAGAGAATAGGAAATGTTGAGCAGGAAGCAAAGAAAGACAGGGAGAGCTGTGAGCCGCTCTCCCAGCTCATCTTTTGGGCTTAGATTTTTAGTTTACAGTACACACTCTCAAAGTGGAATGTGAAAGACTAAAGTATTTTAAGCACTTGCTCTTCAGTGCTGCTTTTCCAGTGTCAAATTTTCCATCATGCCAGAAGTCCGTGCCTCTGTTTCCACTTTGATCACCGGGTCCTGCTACCATAGCCCTGCCCTCACCATCCTCCTTGCATCTCCATGGTCAAACGGCTTTCCAGACCATCGCCCTGGATCCCCATCCACAAACCCTACCTGTGCGCCACCCAGCCCTTCCCATCCCTTTTCCTACACTTTCTGTATCACGATCCACTCCTCATCTTGGCCATCCCAACCCTACACGTGTTCAAAGTCTTCAGACACATCCTCCAGTGACACCAACACACTGAAGCGCCTTCTTCCCATCAGAGAGGGGAATGTTGGTGTTCGTTGCTATTGAAACATCTAACGGCTGACAGCATTCACCCCACTTTTCTGCAGAACTGACTCTTCTCACCTGAATCTGCCACAAGTTCACCAGCAGACAACCCTGGGTACCAAAAACCTTTCATTCTGAGTAGCCACGCTAAGCACAGTGTCAGGCTGCTCTGGATTTATTCCTCTGGATACACTTCTACTCAAACTATTGAGAGAAACCTATTACCATCAGAAATCCAGGCTCCAAACTATCAAGCTAACCATGTTCCGAGGTTGGTGCTGATTTGGCATCAATCCGTAATGCAGGTATGCACTTGGGCTGGAAACAAAGGCTGCAGGACTTCTAAACCTGAAATCTGGAGTTTAACTTGATAATTCTGGGAGAGCTTTCCCTGTGAGCCTGATGCGCTGCTGGCGCCTTGCTGTGCTCCCCATGAACTTAAAAGCAAGGCATTCCATTAATTTTATGAGTAAAACTAAGTTACGTGCCTCACAAACCCAAACTGCAATCCCTGGAGGGCTTGCAACCTGCATGACAGCACCTGAAGGCACTGCAATATTGGGACTGACTCTCCATTCCACCTTCTACAGATCGAAACAAGTATCTGAACTCCTGAACCTGAGCTGCTAACGGCTCCGTAGCAGTCTGGCTTCACAGGGGTCCTTCACCTTATTTCAATAAGCCTTAAGACACATTGCTTTTGATCTGAAACTGACCAATTTGCTGAGGGTCACTACCACTTGGAGCTGAATACTTACAGAATCTCATTCCAGATGCAGGAAAAAATTTTTCTCTGTGATGCATCACCCCCATGCCTACTTACATCTCTCATCGCTTCGTGATGGCAGCTTGAACCAGGCTTTTCCCTGTGTGCATGCAGAGGCTTAACGATCTGTGCTGGGGGAAAGGGAAGAGGGGAGGAAGACACACAGAAATACAGCACAAAAAGTAACAAATATATTTGTTGCTCAAGCTACTAGAAAATAACTTACTAAAAACAAACAAACAAAAAAATCAAAATCCTTTTTAAAAGGTCAGATTCCTGAGGGGTACATTTAGAAGGACAGTGTAACGTACTTTAGGCCAAATAATTTGTCACACTTTCAATACACGCGCTCTCATAAGAAATGCAGTGCTCAATTCAACCAGACCAGCCTCAAAAATAAATCCTGCCCGGACTGAGTCTTTCAAAAGAGCGAAATAGCACGCGTGCTACAAAAAACCTCAGGATGAGAGCATCTGACACAAAAAGGACAATACACATTTACTAAGTTTTCAAAAGGCCTCAGGGCAAATTCTCCAATTTTTGCAGATTTATTAATTAGTTAAGTCATTAACTGGAAGGTCTGTGAAGCAGTGTGTCACTTCATCGTGTATTTGTACCCAGCCTAACTCAATGAGATCTTGATGCACGGCTGGGTCTCCTCAACACGACCCAGGTACAAGTAACTAACGACAACAAGAATAAATGCAATCCATTCCAGGGGACTGCAGGACTCCAGGAAGGTGGTGTTAACCTGTACAGATTTATCACCCTCAGTATGTGCCTCTGCAGGCATCTGAGCCTGGACTGAGGGCTCTGTGTGCTCCTGCCAAACAAAAAAAGGACGGTAACCGCGAACTACGCGGCATTCGGGACGGGTGAACTGTATGGGGCTTGACTATTGTATCGGTTAGACTTCAGGGAACAAACAGAATTTTACCAAATGTGGTTTTATGTTTTGCAATGTCAAAACTCGCATCTCCAGCCAATACTGCCTGCCACTCTGACTTATTTCTAAACACTTTCCTGTGTTTTATAAAATGAACATCCCTCCCCTGGAGGCTGAGAGAAGAGCTGCATCCCGCTCGGGAGAGAAGATCCCACCTGCTGACTACTACTGGGCTACACAACGTAGGAGGGGAAGAAAAGACAAGTGCATCACAAATTACTAGCAGGAAACTTTTATTAGCACCTGAGGAGCAACAGGATATTTCTTGGTATCACAGTCAGAGAAGCTCGCATCACTTGCCAGGCTAAGACGACCCGTTGACCAGACTTTTATTTGTAATTACAATTTTCTGTTATTCTTCAACCTTAATGTATATAAAATCCAGTCCTTCCAAGCATCACCTACCTCCTACCTTACAGGGAGATTACAAGGTGATGAAATCACAAATATTTTTCCAACAGAGGGCTGTGTGTGGGCTGTGTCGGGGGGGGCTCGTGGGACCCTCGTTGTCAGTGCCAAAGAGCAGACTTCCCAGGAGCGTCTGTCCGCAAAGCAGCAGGATAAACGCTTCCCATATGAACTCTGAAACACATACGGGGCAACTGCAGACCTCACCCCGTATGTTACATGCCTGTAATTGTCTGCAGAAAGTAACTTGCTCTTTATATGAAAAACACCCCAATCCAGACCCTGCTGTGCACACTTCTGGCATTTATTAAAACTGCCTTTGTGACTTCTGCGTTAGTCTGTGCATCAGCCAAATGAAACAATAAACAGCTGGGAAGCATTACACATACACGAGGTCTAATCCTAGGATATCCTAGACTCAGTAATCAAGTACCAAGTCCTATTTCAGAGGAAACAGAGGAAATTCTGAGATGCTGGTCAAATTTTTCAGGTAATCCTAACAACGGCCAGGAAAGAAACGCAGTTCACTTTTCTTCTCAGGTTTCATCCCACTAATGCAGTCACTGTTCCCATCTAAAATAAGCACATCGGATTTTCATTCACGTGATTCACTGTTATGTTAAATTTAAGCAAAATCCATACGTTGGCATCAGCTACCGAATACCTCAGGGCCCGAAGCAACACCAATAGCTGACTCTAGCCTCCCTCCCGCACACCGCTCCTCCAAGCAATCCACTTCCTAAAGCCACACGAAGTAACAGCACGCGGCTGGAACACCCCATCAACAAAGGAGGAAGGGAAATAGATCTCTAACGACACTGCACCCAGGTTTTGGTAGAAAACCTGGCATTCGAGTGCAGCCAGCTGAGCTGACAGCAGGTTCCTGGAAGAGCCCAAAGCTCTTTAGCAATCGCAGAGGATCAGGACCACGGATTAAAACTCTCTCCAAGTTCAATCACCAGCAGCAGCATCACGCAGACCCAGGCATGCTGCCAGCTCCAGGGCTCTCCCCCACCACGAGCATCCCCGCTGCACCCCCTTGATGCCTCCCAGCCAGGCAACACCCCAGCAGAGTCCTACCGAGCTAATAAACCGGTCACGTCAGCTAACCGAAACACTGCCGCCAGGGGAAAAGGAAAGGAAAGACCAGCAGCAGGATGGTAAATGAAGATAGATGAGTTTGTGTTAGCACGCAGCTACTGAACGGCCGCGTTATCTAACACATTAGAGCTGTCTGCCGTTGCCTGAGACTGTCTCATCGCCCCTTTCCTTCCATCAGGGCTGCACAGAGCTCACGAATGCAGCTCTCTGAATCCCATCCCGACATCCTGAAGTATCACGTAACTTCCCAAAGTTCTGAGCAGCCTCGAAAGTCTTACACCATAGTGCATTGAGGTTACTTTTAAACCCCAATGATTTGAGCTCACGGTAGAGCAAGAATCTCCCCCTGCCCCAACGGCAGGGTTAGAGGCAAGTCATCAAGGACCTTCTTCTACTCATTTCTGCACGGTCCACTGTTGCAACAGAAATACAGAGATGTTGGTGAAATCTCTCTCAGATCAGAGACTCGCTAAATCTGCTTATGCCTAAAAAGTAGTCCACAGGCATACATACCCATAAATTAACTAAACACAGTCCAGGGAGAGCCTGGACAACTTCAGCCTCAGAAGCCAAAGCTTTAGGAAGCTGAGAACATCTAACCACAGCTGCTCTCGGGATCACATTCGGGTTATCCACGTGCTGCTGCACACCAGCAAAACAGATACCCAGCTTCTTCCCATCTGAGGTGGCATCAATCACATCCCAAAAAGTCAAAAGATGGGCATTTTCAGTTCCCTAATCGCTGGAGAAAGGGTAATTCCAGGAACCAGAAGTATGCAGAGAAACATCAAAGTCTCAGCAGCCGAGTGCTGAAGGCAGCAGCAGGTGAAGAGCAGCAATGGAGAGGTACAGCAAGAGGAGGAACCACCAACTTCTCGCATCTTTCTGTGCATCTGACTTGGGCTTGGCTATAAAACATTTTCAAGTGTTAAGACACCGCAAAATAAAGGGGGTTCTTTAATCATGAGTTGGCAACCATCTACCTGCAGGGAGACGAGGCGCCTACAGGCTGGTGGCACAGGGGCAATAGCTCCACTGCTCTGCTGCTGCTGCCCCTTGCAACGCCAGACCGACGGCAGGGTGGAGAAATGACGGCACTGGGACTCGGGCATCTGGTCCATGACAAACAACAACAGCAATTAAAGGCAGGGAAAGGCAAGAACAGTGCTATCAATTCCTCTGGGCATTGAATTTGGGATTCTGCATCTCTTGCTGGAGAAGGAGCAGGCAAGCACGCAGGGCTCGTGCTCAACAGCCAGGGTGCAGGCTGCAGAGCTCTCCAAGCAGGGGTGCAGCATGTGCCTTCTAGAGCTCACTGGCATTTCTCTCATTTTTATGTTATCTCAACAATAAATTTACTTGCAGACTTCTTGGGTCTCTTAAGGCATGAACCCTTCAGAATTTCCAACACAAGAACAAATACAATCTAGGTAATGGCAAAGGAAAAACAGCCTTTGCCTTAAAATACATCCAACAATGGAATCAGAAGGAAAATCAGCAATTTCATAGGGGGAATTTTCCCCTGGAAAAACCACTGTTTTCTAATATCTCAATATGCCTGTGTACCCCTTGAAAAATCAAACCATACAATAGATCCAGCTGGTGGAATGCTAGCATGCCAGCAGAAATACTACATAAAATACCAATAATATCAGAGCACTGCCTTTCAAAGGCAGCAAGACGTGATTAAGATAAGAAAGGCAAAGAATGCGCAGAGATTAAAGAAAAGGTGCTGCAGAAGCGAGACGGTATGTTTGCCGGAGCAGATCCAAGCAGCGTTACTACATCCCCAGCTATCTCCCATGTCATCGCCCCATCGGATTGCTGAAGCACATCACAACCTGCCGCACACCCCAGCCTCATCCTCAGCACGAGCTGCACCTTTCGAAACGTGCACATCAGCAAATCTGTCACCTTGGGAGCTCTTAACTCATTTCCACTCCATCTTGTGTCTGTGCATGATGCTCACACGTGCCACAGCAAACTGCAGCAGCCCAAGTTTTCGAAGCAACAGATTTTCCTTCCCACTGAGGCAGCACAAATATGTTTGTTACCTTGAATGGAGCTCACTGCAAACAGCAAAGAGCTCAGCCACACTGAATTGTTCTGCATATAAAATATACACATGCAGAACCAGCTGGTGGCTATAGGGGTTGACAAAGAAATAATATCTACTGTCTCTCCTCTTGCTAACCCTTTCCCTTACAGACTAGATGTTTCCAGCTGTGATACAGAAAGGTATAAAAAAGTTTTCCCTCCCTGGCCAAGTGAGAGCTCTATTTTTGACACACAATTTGCATACCCTGCGAGATTTTTAGACACACACGTATAGCCCGGTGTTTAAGGCTACTGACTCCAATTTCTACCGATTTCATTACATGTTAAATCATATTCGGAAATACAAATGATCTATGAAGGTCTGAGCCAAATGATTTCCTGAGGTCACAGGGGGCATCTGGAAAGAGGCAGAACCTCAATTTGTCCAGTGTCAAACTTTTCTCCTGATAGTCCCTCCTCCAGGCACATCAGGGTCCCTGGGGACACTAAGGGAGATGCTCCGGACACCACCTATGTCCCCATTTCCAGCGAGGTCCTGGCTGCTCCTGTGGTGCCTGACCCTCGCAGTTGTGGGTGCACTCACCACCCCGGTGAGGAATAAGAGTAGGAGTCCTCTCCTGGCACAGCACAGCATCTTCCTCATCGGGGTGAAAAACCAGTTTCACCGCAACAGCACGGACACAGCACCAGTGCTACTGCAGCCGCAACTCAGCCAGCACCTCCCCGATGCACAATGCATCAAATAATGTGTCCCAGGCTGTGGCACTGCAGGGACCTCAACACAGATCTCACAGATCACAGTCTGGGGTCCTCGGTGCTGGTGCAATCCCTCCTTTTGCCCCCACGATGTCCCACAAGCATGGGGTAAGCAAGCACCTTACCCCACGCTACCCTACAACCCAAACAGCACGTCTGTACAATGCCTTCGACTGATAAAAACCAGACGACACAGGTGCACAAAGCCCATCACACCCTGCACTGGGCAGAAAACGAATGCTGCTGGCAACGGGTATTGAACTGGGAGCTGAACCCACGATAAAGCCTTGCGACACCGCTGGTTTTCTGAGAAACATTTGGGGTTGGGAGAACAAAAGCAAATACTCCAAAGGTTAGTTAAGTGGAGGTGAAGGGCAGTTAGTGCTTTCCACAGCCTACTGTGCTTTTCCCTGGGCTTCTCCCCTTTTTTTTTTTTAATGTGAACAGCCCCGTTAACTTGGGTCTACTAACAAACCTAAAGCTAAAGATGTGCTTACGTGGACCTGGGTCTTAAAGCACTTCTGTAGGCCGATGGAACAAATAAATAGTGGGGCAGATTTGTACAAGCAAGAAAGGAAGCCTGACGCCTGGCTAAAAGACAGTCCCATCAGATTGCTACCGTTTGCACCTGGAAGAAGACACCCACTCCTTTCCGTAAGGACTGACAGTTCCTTCATAGGAGGATGCAATCCATCCCAGCTTTGCTTAATACTCACACGAAATTTACCCGGACACATGCTGATGTCGGGCATTGAAGGGAACTTCATGTGCTTAGCACCCCGGCAAATCAAGCCAAGTATCCAACCGATGGCATGGGAACAGTGCAGCTTTGTGATATACGGTGTCACGCTACCTTCGAGTCTGGAAATAGATCATCCACTTAATGTATACACCAAAGAGACGGATGCTACGGGGGTTTAATAGCACCCTTGACAATAGAAGCTGTAATGGATTTTTAAAACGAATTTAAGTCTGAGGGAAGGTGCACTGACGTTCCTGGAAACCTAAATCCTGACGAGTGCTGTCCCAGGAGCCATTCTTGGTGTGGAAGGGAGTGCTGTAAGAAGAGAGCTGGAGAATTCACCAACGGGGGGCAAAGCAAAGGCCCAGGCGGTTGGTACATACTCATTCCCAACCCACATGCAAAATCCTCGCTTTGCTGGACGTGCTTCATTGCATCCGCTCCGTTTTCTGCTTCAGAGGGGAGAGGAGAGGAAACCCAGGAGCATACGTACGTCTGAGGCACTGGTAAAACCGTTAGGATTTGTAGTCTAAAAGGAGGCAAGGCTTTCACACGGGCTACAGGAGACCCTTGCCAGGGCCACACTAAGGTCCCGTGCGACCCAAGATCTCACCCTTGATCCCCTCTCCCTGCTTTTCCTCTCTAACTTAACTCAAACTACATTTCCCAATACCCTGAGCTCCTGTCCCACGGATCCCATGTGTCCAGCAGACTTCCACGGGGATACAGGAGCTGGTGCACAGAGATGCTCTGCAGGACCAGAGCCAGAAGCACCAGTCCAGCAACTACTTCTGTCTACCTATTGGTGCTGCATTTTAAAACCATGATCATTCCCAATGCATACAACACAGTGTCTTTCCCTGGACTTCCACTGCCAAAAATAAAACCCCCAAAACCCCACCCGTATGTGCAAGGGAACACAGATGCCTTGTAGAAAACGCTTATGCAAGAGCAGGATTAAGAGCAAACAGAAACAAACAAGCAAGCAAAAACCTCACATTGTCCTGAACGGGGTCAAATAGAAGAACAAGTAATAATTTAACAGGAAGGACAGCAAATGAAAAAATGTGGCCTTCAACAAGCTACCACAGATAAGACAGAAAAGGTGGGCAAAATAAAGGGACCCTCGTCAGTGATCTCTGCTTGAAAATTGTCTTTTTGCTTCGTGTTCTGCATAAACCACAGGATCTCTGTCACACGGCCGCAGATGTAATAAGGTACAAAAGCAGTTACAAATATGCTCAAATAATTCAGGGCGAAAGTCTACAGAAGATGGGCTGCCTCGGGTACCTCCTGACATCCATCTTCAAGACACAGAACTAACTCCTCACGACTGGTGCAGTTGGACTGATCAAATCTCTTTCTTCTCTCACACAGATTAACGTCACAGAAGATGTAGACCATCGTGCGTTATCCTCCCTGCTCTTGTGGGAGCTGTGTCGTTTGAAGGCTGTCAGCATTTCTGCTAAAATCTGTATCTTCAAGTTGAAAATGGGAATTTGCTCTGGGGTGAAACTTGACATACAAGCTTCTCCCTTGGAGCAACTGTTTTAGACAATGTGTTAAGATCCTTCTGTGGCACAAAGGAGCAACAGAAAAAAACATATCTGGGACTATTATTATTAATTATAATTATCAAAACCTTTTGTCTCGGTACAGTGAAACGCCCCCGCTTTCTGGGAGAAAAATGCATGCCTCGGGCAGAGAGGCCAGGGATTTTTCAGCACTGGATACCTAAAGCTCGGCTGCTCAAACTATGTCTTGAGATTAAAGAAGAGATTTCCAAAGACATATATTAAATGCTTTGATTTTCCAAAGGTCGCTACAATTGCAATCCTGCAGAAACTGAGATATCTTTTTATCTTACCACACTGCTGAGCAGCGCTACTGATGAAGTGAACTTAATTGGAGCAAGCACATGCACTGACTCCTGCAAAAGCCCAGGTCTTACCGATTGCTGTTAAAATTTCCCCTTCGGTCCACATAGATTCTTTTGAAAACACACCCTTGGATTCCTCTAACGCCATGCCCTCGAAATTCTCCTCCTTACACAGGAAACGCGATTCAGGAGCGTTTGCTTTGGAAAATGCATCTGAAAGACTGACATCGCTCTTGCTCTAGCATGGGCTAGCGGAGGTGTCCCTGCCCAGGGCAGGGGGTTGAAACTTGATGATATTTAAGGTCCTTTCCAACCCAAACCATATCTTGCTCCTCCTCAGGCACACTTTCAAGATCATTGGGTTTTTCAATAAGAATATAGGGGAAGATTAAAAGGCACGTTATGAAAAAAGACTGGGCAACATGGAGATGCGACACAGGGTAAGGAGGTGAAAGTGATTTTTCTCTGGCAATGACTTTAATATCAATATTTTGTTTATGTTAATGTAATTATGTTAATGTAAACAGTGCAACATTAGCAGCACAACAAATCAGGAAGTGCAATGTGACAGGCACCCCGACGCCACCAACTCCTGGAGCTACAGCAGGAGCGGTACCGGGCTGAGGTCCTCATGCACAGATCCACTCCTCAGGGACACGGAGTCCAAAAGGGACCCTGGGCACACCACGTGCGGTCAGTCTGTGCCCACACACAAGCCACTGTCCAGTGCTTCTGAACGTCAGGCAGCCCAGAGAGAATTTAAATTATGGGTCAACAATAATAACAATATAAATTATGGGTCAACAATAAATAATTAACAACTTAATCCAGCGACACGCAAGCCTTGCTCTGTGCGTGACTTCTGCTCGCCAAGCCTTAAACAATGCAAAAGTGTTATTGGGGTTCCTTACTCCGAAGCTTTACCCCAAATTCAGCTCCAGAGGAGTTCATGGCCCCATCACGGTCCTTTCCTCACACAGGGTCCCCTCCCATCAGGGCTGGCTGCCAGCACGTGTCTCTGGCTGGAGATCTCTCCAGGAGGAGAGGTCCTCAGAGGACAGCTCAGAGGGTTCACAGGGTACGAAGGGGCCGGGGAAAAGGTGCCCATGGCTGAAATATTGAAAAGAGCATTTGGCTGGCAAGCCAGGAATCAAAGCGTACAGATTTAGCCTGATAACAATCATTCATCACATCTTCTCCCGTGGGTTGAAAAATCCTCCCCTCCTTCACAGGATGAAGATGTGAGGCCATTAAGCAGAGAAGAAGGGCGGAGGGAGCTGTGTAAGCTCTTGGGAAAAGTTAGTATGCAAGTTAATACGAACAGATTTCAGCCTCTCGGCAGCCGCTCTGCATGTCTGTCTCGATGCACGTACCGTAACCAAAGCCAAATATGAAAGCTGCCAGACTGACAGCACCCACTTGCCTCCTCCTCTCCTTCCCAACAAGAAAGGAGAACAGTCCAAATGCTACGCTCCACAAACAAAGCACATTTCCCTCCTGAAAATAAAGACAAAATTCCTAAATGCCCCAAAACGTCCTGGGCATTTATAATCAAGACAGTCAAGGTTCAGCTACTGGCAGAGGATGATATAAATCAGGACCGAGGCTCGCCCAGGGGATTGCTGGCTCATCTAACCACCACACCTGCCCATAACATCCCGCCTAACCACCATCATTAACCATCCCCTTTGTGCAGCTCTGCATTCATTCAGAAGTTGTTAAATGGAAAAGAAACACATTGATCTCCAGGATTTACAACTATAGCAGAAGACGAGGCTGGGCTTAGGTGAAGCAAGCCCGCAAACACGCACAGAAATGCCCCGGCGTGAGCCACCCTGATGAAAGGCATCCGGTCCTCCGGGGAGCTTGCACAGTCACAGACCACACAACGCCGCTTCTGTGCGTTATTTAAACAGGGCTTCAAGCCTCCAGCGCCATCAGTTTGCCCTGATGGAGATGTCCTCCCCAGCGTGATGAAATGAGGTTTACCGAACCGTTGTGCAGAGCTCAGGAGGACCATGTCCCCTCCTCGGTTCAAAACCCAGCCTGCAAGGCTCCCGCTCACAGCCAGGCACTGCAGGCTTCCAGGCACAGTGGTTTCAACCACAAGCTCATTACATTTCCCTACAAACAGTCCCATGTTACCACAGTCAGCTTCTGTGGTCGTATTTTTAAAGCAGACTATTAATTTTACTATAAAACACGTATATAAAGCCATTAGAATACGGCAAAAAAGTCTAAACCAAAGAACGAACTTACCATTCTTCAGAAACATAAGCCTGTAACAGGAAAAGAAAAAAAAACCCAAAACAGAGAAATGAAAGCCTCACAGAGACCACCTTGCGCACTATTGCTCACCACACCGGGACCCTTTGCAGGGAAAAATAAAATGTGTCTTTCCCAAAATGGAAATCATCTGTTGTCTCCTAATGGCCAAACACTCCACATGACACTGAAAAGACTTTATGTCTTTTTTTATGGACCTTATGTCGAAGGACAAAGAAGTATGGTGCTACTGCTTTTGAGGATTAATTGATCAGAGCCTGCTGTGATAGATAAATAAATAACCTGGGGTTTAACATACTCTATAAAAAAAATCAGACTATGCAAATTTTATTATACTGTCTGGTACCCAAAAAACCCACATTTGAGCAGAAGGTTAAAAGAGGGGTGGGTCTGAAACTAACTGGGAGATACTGAGCTGCTTTTTCTTCCAGCATGGACCAAAGAAATAATGTTGAAAAAAAATCTGCAGGTATAATGGCATTGCAACAGAAAGGGAATATAAAACGTCAACGTGCTGCGTAACATCAGTGAGGAGGCTCAACACAACAACAACCCTACTACAGAGTGAGCTGAGAACAACAAACCCGGACATGTGGGAACGGCACTCTTGAAAATGCTCCTTCAAGAGCCAGTTGCAAGCGGCTGTGTGCTGGTAAAAGCCCCGCAAGAGCTGTTTCTTCCCAGAAACGCGCAGGACGACGGACGATGCTTTAAATGGAGTTTCAGGCAACAGCAGCAGCAGAGGGGGTCAAGCACAGAGAACGGCAGCTGGGGTATAATCAAGTCATTTGTTCTGAACACGCAAAGGGAGAGAAAGTCAAGGATGAAATGGCAGCACAGAAATACGAAGAGCACCACACAGAAAGCAAACCGATCTCCAGAAGAACACAGAGAAACACACTTCCTGTATTTTTAAGACTTAAGAGCCAATCTCACAACACTAGAACTCCTACCAATCTCCGGTAAGAGACGAGAGGGCAGGAGGATCGACACTGAACAGTTTTCAGGGACCTACTGGAAGCCCCCAAATGAATTCCTGAAAAAAGCTATTTTCTTAACAGAAAATCATACAGAACTGTGATTTCAAATTTAAAAGAACAACCTCAAAAGAACTGCCAGGTACCCTTGGTACGGGTCTCACGCGAACAGCCGTGTTCTGCAATCCCTGAAGCAGCTCTTACAGCTGATCAAGCATGCCTGAAACGCACAGCGGAGCAAAAAGGATCGCATCAGTGCCACAACAGAAAAAATTACTTTTCCTCCATCTCTCCCCCTTCCCCAGCTTAGATTTATTTGTTCCTGGCAGAGACTTACTGAGGGTGACAGTTAAGGCGTTGATGGCACAGAACACCATCATTTTTCCCCACCTATGACAAATGCAGCAAGAAACCACCACCAAAACCAGGGGGTGACGTGTTTGTAGGGCTGCAAGAGGTCAGCCGTACCCATCTCATCTGTACCTAGCATCTTGATGGAGCAAAGTGCCATTCAGGGGATTTCTAATCCATCAAAGTGGAGCAGCGGTTAGGAAGAAGGACCCACTTACAACAGCAAAGAGAGGTACAGTTTGTGTCGAACCGATAACTCATCTAGCCTTGGCTGCACAGATGATACATTTTTTTGCTAGTTCCAGGCACTCTCCCAGGAACACTGATGCAGCGTCTTGGTGTGAGTCCAAGGGAGCTATCTCTCAGTCATTCTGCCTCGCTGTTCAAGAGAGGAAGAAAAATGTCATTTGTGAGTAATTCCAAATTGTTCTCCAACTGAATTATCTGTAAGGATCTTACGGAGATTCACACTGAACTACAGAATCCTTCTTCAGAAAGGGAGGTGAGGTTATTTTATAACACACACGTAGTCCTATATTTTTAGATACACAAACCTATCTTACAAGAGGTTGTAGACTCCTGTCGCTGCCATTTTTCAATGTAATAAGTATGTACCTTCTGGCTGATCCACACACCAATGTGCAGAAATGACCACTGAACCATTTTGCACTTTTTTTCTGAGATGAATCTTTTTGTTTCCTGCAGTTGCGACTGAGCCTGGGGGTTTTTTTCTGTAGAATTTCTTAAATCTGACATTTAAAATGATGAAGTTTTCATAAGACCTCCTCTGCCTTTCTCACCCAACTGAACTCCCATTTGTTTAGTTTTAGTAACTGTCTTTGCTCCCTCCCGTCTTGCAGTACCACACACACACGGAACGAGTTGCAAGATCCTAACACCTTACAAGCTCACTGCTCGCAGCACTGATTTCTTTTCTCAAAGCCCCATAGTCTCTTGGACAACGGAGACGTGCCGTGGATAAAGGTCTGCAAAGCGGCAGCAGCGATGGAAACTGGGTCTGAGCTAAGCAACGTACCATCGTCTTACGCACTCAGAGGTTGAAGCCAGCGAGCACCGAACTGGAGGCGGTGCCTTACTGACTCTTTTGGCAGCAATGGTGGATTTTCCATATGCCGCTTGGACACTGGTCATCAAACCAGCTTGAGCTGGGAGCCATCAGCTTCTCACCCGCATCCAAACGCTGTCTGAGCTGCACGCTGTCTGCAGGGGAAGCACACGCTCTCCTGTGGGAGATGAGGGAGGAGGATCGGGGGCCAGAGGAACGACAGCTGTGTGTCATTATACAGATTTAACCTCAGCTTTAGGTTTCATCCACATTCAGCAATAAAAATCAGGAAACTGCAAAACTTTCCAAGACTCACTTGGGCATTAATTCTGCATTAACACCTGCCAGATTCAGTTCCTCCAGCTCAGCTGTCTGGGGAAAGGAGGAAGGTGGGACATCTACCAAAGGAAGCTTTATAGAAGGGCTTTAAAATAGAAGGGTTAGTGACTCCGAAGGAACAAGAAACTTCCCCCCCAGCTAAAGAGCATCTGACCTTGACTACAAGCTCAAGGGAAACAGCCTCGTGGCGTGCATGCAGCGTGCTCACCACATTGTGCACAGCCATCGCTCTCCATAATGATCACTAAAGACCTGTGTGCGCACCAATTTAAGCCAAACCTGACGGAACATGCTTTACCAGAGGAAGAACCAGGAGTCATGCTGGATACTTCTGAGCTTTTTCCGGCTGCAGCCGAGCTGAACGTTTTACAGCACCGGCTGTGTCTGCACGCACAGAGCAGAGATTCTCATTTCATACATCATTTACTCCTGCAGCGATTCCACAAAGTCACAACGCGTCCTTAATATACAGAAGAGGAGAAATCCATTCTTCTCATGATAATGGTTAAGGCTGGAGATATTGAGCACAGATTTCCCTGCGCAGCAATGCCACTTGCTACAGGATAATCGTATGTCCTTAATGGAGAAATAGAAGGCAAACACGGGAAAGCATCAACTCCTCGCAATCAGAGGACGATGGTTACAACAGGAGGTTTCCCACAGCCCTTAACAAGTTATTTATGTGCAAAGCTCAGCCTTAAGTGAAGATAATTCTCACTGGAAGCTATGGACCATGTTTCTAGAGAAGAACAGGTGCCCATGGGTGGTCTATAGACATTAATGTTAAGCATCCCCCCTTTTACATAACGTGGGGTATCAACACCAGTTAAACCAGTCAAAAGCATTACAACCCCTGCTGGCAAGTTCAGCTTTGGCTTAAGTGTCCTCCTGTCCAGATCTAGATGTCTTCTACTTGACCTCCTCTCCCTCCTCCCTACCACCCTACGGGCAGTTTCAGCTCCCCAGTCCTGCAGGAGGGGTACCCCTGTCCATTCGCTACGGTTTAAGCTGTATTGGAGACTGGGGCTAAAGCACAGCTCCGACAATCACTGGGAAAAAAAAAAGGAGAAATAATTAAAAATATATATATATTATAGTATTAAAATGTAATAATTTTTTTTTAAAGAGAGCAAGAGAACTAGGAAGAAAAAGGAAAGCAACATGAAGACTGGAGAAAAGAGATGTGAAGTGTAACACTGCTGGTCAAGCTGCCATAGGTGTTGACCATTAGAGTTTGCCGGTGACAGACCTCTCGAGGAAAAGCAGAAAAACGGGGCAAGCACAGCGCGATGCATCACCCGTAACAAGTGACTGCAGTGAGTCAGAGGCTTAGGAAGGTGTAAAATCTCACTAATTAAAACCACTCGCTGACATTTAACGCAGCCAACCAAACTTCTCTTGTCTTCTGGGTGCCTGACAGACATCTTGGAATAAAATCAGAGGTTGCAGAGAATTTTATATCCTCAAAGGGAGCACCACCATGAGAATGAACTGGTTACCGCAGCTGCAGGTCTCACTAGAGATCCCCTGGACCAAGCTGCAGGAAAATGGATAAACAAATTATATTAGGGTGGTGGTAAAAGTAGTTCACTGACCTGCATCTGAAATTTGTTTCCACCTTCTGGAAGAAGTCAGAATTTTATTTGGAGGGTGGGAGAATTTTATTTGTGGGGGGGAAAGAACACAAAATTTAATCAGATGCTTAATGTTCCATCCCAAATCTATTTGGAAAAGTCTGGCAAAGGAAGGACACTTTAAAATTTTACCCAAAGAGGAGGGACGGGCACTAGTACAAGGCATGTTAAAGTGAAAAATGAAATTAAGGGCTTAAGGGAAAATTTATTACAAACCTATCACTGTGAATTTTTTCATGCCTCTGTTTTCTTTCCCAAAACATTGATTTACTGGAGATTAGTAAAGATGGCAAAGGACATGCTGAAAGAATACACAACCTAATATATCTATCTTATATAATTAATACAAGATCACTCTGCCTGATGTCCTGAGGGCCAAGAATAGAGCCAGCAGCCTGGCATCACTCTGTGCTGCCTTAACAAACAAGCAAAACCCCAATTAACTTCACCAGGCACAGACCTCAATGTAAGTCTCATGACCTGGCTTATTCACGCTCTACCTAAACATAGTCTTGGACCAGCATCTTCTGCCCTGGGACTTTTCTAACCCTCTGAAATGATTAGAAAATGTTTGATGCTAAGCAACAGGTCAGTTATCCCAAGCCGGTGTGAGGTGCTCTTGGGCATCTCTGACTTTCAGCCCTGGCCCGGCTTTCATAAGCCAGGTTAGCAATCAACAGCAGTTGGGCTGGGGGTCTTCCTGGGGGCTACATGGAAAAGCAACACCTATGTCTGGGTGATCCATCTACCATAACCTGAATCTAAATATTCTGAAACACTTTAGGGCAAAATCTCCTTCAGTTGAGCTCCTAGAAGCAGCTCCCAGTATTTTTTAATATGCAACTCCTTTGCAGATATATTTGCTCTTTCCGTTTGGGACCGTGTCCAGCTGGATCCAAAAACTGGGCCTCTATATCCCTTTCTTGACACAGATGCTGGTCCTGTGCAGATCCTGAGGTTACACGAAAGGGCAAACCCAGGGCCTCGGGCAGCGGATCCAGCGCAAGAAGCATGGCGAGGAGCACGAGCCACACAGAGCCCGTCCGACACCACTCCATCACCCATCTGCAGGGGCTTGGAGCGAGCACCTTGTGTGCATGGTGCTAAATGCTGCCAACCACAGAGCTTCCAACAAACCCCCATTACAAATTCACGGCTGCAGCTGACCCCCACTAGAAAGTGTTTTATTAAATTAAAACATCAATCCCAGGAATAATGTTTGCTTAACGGACATAAATGATTTGGGGACCTCATGCTGCAAGCCGTAAAATAAAATCAAACTGTGGCAAAGCTGAAGAAATTAAGCCATAAAGAGAAAGCAGTGGGAGGAACGCAGAGACCTCTTGCCAAAAGGAACCTGCTTGTCATAGGTTGGTAGAGACTGAAAGCTCGCAGCTATGCTACATCCAGACAAAAAAAAACAGCAAGTGAAAGCAATTATCAAGCCATACTTAGAGAACAGGTACTAAGGATATTTGAAAACATAAAAAGCTCGATTTTACAGCCCTTAAGGGTAGATTTTTTTTCTCCTGACAGTTTTCTACATTTGCTTCTGTACAGAATGGGCTACTTCATTTATCACTATGAATTGCCAGGGTTGTTTTTTTTTTTTTTTTTTAGGCAGGGAGACTGCAGTGGTTCTAGGATGTTCAACGAGGGTCATGTCCCACCCACCCTGCACCAGCACTGGTGTACTCCCTTTACCACCAGTGCTGCAAGCCAGCCTACTGGGGTTGCAAAAAAGCAAAACTTCAACAGCCACAAACCCACCAAAACAAACCAACCAACCAAAATAATCAAACCAAAAAAACCCAACACGGTCTATCATCTTCATCTCCAAAACCAGAGAGGATTTTGGACTCTGCTGCATCCCAGCTCTTCCACTTCCTTTCCACTTTGACATCTGCATGTTGCAGGATTCAGATTTTTTTTTTTTTTTACCCTTCAGGAAGGCTCCACTGCAATGAGCTACTTGGAGTATTTGTCCCTTTACTCACACACCTGAACAGGAGGCACTGAACTGACACCAAACCCCTCTTCTGGCTCCGAGATCTGCTGGAAACACGAGCCACAGCACCTCTTTGAAAAGCCACATGAGCAAGGTCCCGCACCAAGCTGCACAAAGTGCAGTTCCGATGGTTTTAAGGACAGAAACACGATACATTAATTTATTTTCAAAATCCCTTGACCCTCCTCTTGACCCTAAGAAAGATGTTCTCTCCAACCCCAGTTTATTGCAGGTAGCAGCCCTTAAAACTCTCCTCCCCCTCTCCTGGAGGTACAGACGACTCGCCCTGTCCAGCATCCCAGCCAGCACCGCTTCAGTCCATCTGATGGAGCCTTGCCCAGAGGAGTCCCAGCAGCCACGTGCCAACCCTTTGGACGTGGCCACGTCCGTCCCTCCCTTCTCCATACCAAGATCAGATCCCTCAGCCGTTTTGTGTTTATTTACCCACTGCACAGTTTCAGAAAGTTGCTAAGTCTCTTTAGCGCGTACAAGGCAAGCGATAGGTATTATCGCAGGCTGGCGGAGGTCAGAGGCAGCAGCGGCAGCGCTGTGCTTTCACCAACCTTCAGCGCAGGGGAATCGCGGGAGCTTCACAGAGCAAGGGGGAGGAAATCAGAAGGCTCAGGGATGCTGAGCCTCCATATGTAACAGCACAAGTTGTCAGTCTACACATATTAGAAAAAACAACTAGTTAATTAATTTTTCTCAAGAGAATATGATTTTTTGCAGGGTTTTTACAGGGTCTGGTGTTACTGAAGCCTCACTCCTACAACAGCCGCCCTGGCTGCGGTGCCAGCGGAGGCAGAACACGCTCTGTTTGCACACAAGAGCCCATCTGCTCCATCTCTCACAACTGGATCCAAGAGCTCCACTGTTTTTGTTTGCAGTGCCATACCCACAGGAATGTCTTTATCCTACACCATGGACAAGCATGGCTGAAAAAGGACACTGTCACCATCCTTACTCGACTATTTGTGCGCTGTCCCTCCCTGGAGCTGAACTCTACCATCTGCCAAACACCGAAGACAGAAGCCGGGGCATTTATCACCCAGCTTCAGCCCGGTTTGCCCACTGCCATCCACATGGAGCAACCGATAACGGAAGCGCTTTAGGCTTCAAAGGCTTAATCCTCGTATTGTATAACCTCACACAGAGCAGGGTAACTGAATTAAGAGATGGTGAGAAGCAGAGAGGCTGCTGACCCAAAGCAAGCGTTATGATGTGGGGAGACTTATTCTTCATCTAGATGGGGATCAGGAATTAAACCACATCCCTAGGAGACGTCTCTTCTGGCCCCAGCCCATCAGCCGTGCTGCTGCCACGCTGAATACGCTCAATGACACCAAGCTGGGTGGTGCGGTGACACACTGGAGGGATGGGATGCCATCCAGAGGGACCTGGACAGGCTGGAGAGGTGGGCCTGTGCCAACCTCAGGAAGTTGAACAAGGCCAAGTGCAAGGTCCTGCACATGGGTCGGGGCAATCCCAAGCACAAATACAGGCTGGGAGGAGAATGGATTGAGAGCAGCTCTGAGGAGAGGGACTTGGGGGTGTTGGGTGATGAAAAACTGAATGTGAGCCAGCAGCGTGCTGAGCTGGGGTTTTGGCGGGGAAGTGGTTCTATACTACGTTCTAGCTCACTTGTTGGTATCTAGTTGGCACCATGATTCTGAATCAGATTCTAGCTCGCATCATGGTTCTAGATCGGGTTCTAGTATTGATGCTTTGTTGTTCTAGATCATGCTCTAGAGCAGATTTTTAGATAGCTTTGTGGTTCTAGATAGCATTGTAGGTCACTTTGTGCTTCTAGAACAGTTTCCAGGTTGGCTTAGGGCTCCATTGGGTTCTGAGGAGGGGAGGACCTAGTTCAGGCAGCTGTTTTGTCATCTCACAAGGATTTGGAATACTTGCTGATGATGAGAGCAATCCCACTGGAGTTCTTCCTTTCTTTTCTTTCTTTTTTTTTTGTTTTTTTTTGCCTCTCATGCTTTTTTTCTTCTCTGTGGCTCTTTTGAGTTGAAGGCCTGTAGGATCATCCCATCAACTGCAGCTTTCCCAAGTTCCTAGCATGCTGACTCACCTGGCCTCTGTGGACCTTCTTTTCACTGGAGGCCCAGAAGGACAACAGGACCCTGGGCTGCATCAAGAGAAGCATGGCCAGCAGGTCAAGGGGGGGATTCTGCCCCCGTACTCTACAGTTTACAGTTTGATTCAGGTGTCTCAACAAATGATCTCCATATCATGCAGATAAGAGCCTACCTCTCACCAGACCACAGAGGGACTAAGAAGCCACTCGAAGCCCGTGCACAGCGCAGCACAGGGGGCGAAGGCTGGGGAACAGCAGAACCAGGTGACATTTAAGGCGGTGGAGCAGCAGCTCTCCCCATCGCTCTGTCAGCTTGACTTGAAATACTTTCCTCTCTGCAATGGGTCAATAAACTTTATTTTATATATGCTACTTAAAACATATAAAACTTGTAAAACAGGCCACAAGATTTCCTGTAGACTTCTCGAAATTGCTATTCTTAGTGAAGAATGGAAGTTAAGGAGCCGAGTTTTGACTCACAGAAAAATAAATGCTATTAAAAAAGCAAGAGGGGACCATAATTGTGTAGAGCAAAGTTGTTTTGGGAGTATTAATGCCCTAGGGTGGCTGTGAGCAGTCTTTTCTCACCTACTTGTCAGTTCTTAATTTTTAACTTAGTTCATAGATCCTGCCAAATTCCTAACGGGCTTCTCAACCTCAACATATGGCTCCAGTGAAATGCACCTACCCACAGGGCAGGGAACTTTCATCTTTTTACACCCAGGTGTGGAAGAAGGAAAGATTTCAGGCAAAGACAACCAGACAGACATTGTTCTTACAAAATATTTATCTTACAAAATATTTTATAAGTTTTTAGTATCTTCTCTGAATAAATTAAGAAATCTTAATCTCTACATAAGACAATCAGCTCAGACAAGATTGTCTTAGTCAGAAGCTCAGACCAACCTGTCCTCCCCTACTCCTACCAGGACATCGTAATACTTCATCTGCACGAATCACAGATTGTTAGGGATTGGAAGGGACCTCGAAAGATCATCCAGTCCCATCCCCCTGCCGGAGCAGGAACACCTAGATCAGATCACACAGGAACGCATCCAGGCGGGCTTTGAATGTCTCCAGAGAAGGAGACTCCACAACCTCTCTGGGCAGCCTGTTCCAGTGCTCTGTCACCCTCACTGTAAAGAAGTTTTTTCTCCTATTCAAATGGAACCTCCTATGTTCCAGCTTGAGCCCATTGCCCCTTGTCCTGTCACTGGATGTCCCAGAGAAGAGCCTGGCTCCATCCTCCTGACACTCACGCTACGAGCAGAGTATCAATTTCTGAACATGTGAAATCTCAGATCATCACAGTATCCTGCAAAGCACAAGCTGCGCCCAGCTCAGGTCCTGGATCCATAAATGATTTTGCAGATGATGCACAAACACAGCTTGCAGAGCACAAACCAGCACCAGCGGGGCAGAGCCAGCCTTCAGCAACCACATGAGTGGTGGTTCTCTAAACAAGTTACAAAACCACCGGGACTGACAGATCAGCATTTATTGTATAAATTCATGCATTTCGATAATTGGTATGATCCATGGTCATTCTGATCTGGGCACACACTACACTGACTTCACACCAAAGGCAACGACCACACTAGAGACAGGCAGTGACCCGTAACTGCGCGTGCCTGTGTCGCTTACTCCAGCCCCATGGACAGCGTTGGCCTTCCAGAGGCTGGTGTAGTTTTGCAGAGGTAGATCCTCTACTAAGATAGTAAGAGACCTGAATCAGACCCATATTATTATTAAGGGAGCCCATTTTAAAGAAAAAAGGCCACAGACCATGTACTGACCCAGCCAGTGTCTATCTGAAGGTACACACCTACATACACCTCCATGTGTCTCCTGGCTACCAAACCAGGAGTAAACGCACCTCAGCACCCACCTGCTGCTCCAGCCCAGCTACCAGGGGATCTCCAGATCTGCCGAGCTGCTTGGCAATTCCCCACAAGGATGTTCCCAAACATCCTGTGCTCTTGAACACAACGCTCAAGAGCCCGAAAGCAAGGCGCACTGCTCCTTCTTGTCTGGGTGAAGCACTGGAGCAGATTTCCTACAAACGTTAAACTGTGGTTAGCACTCCCCAAAGCCCCGGCTGAATCTTGTCATCTGCTAAATGCCGTGCTGAGCTGCACAGCTCTACCCTGGCTCCAATCATACAAAGGAGACTCTTGAAGGACAAATGTTTCTTCAGCTCCGAGTTCTTCAGCCCTCTGGCAGGTGAGTGTCAGGAGAAGACTCAGCCAGGGAAATGCTGCTGCAGATACTTTAAAGTTATATAAATAAATAAAGAGCCCATTTTTGGCTCTGCTGGCTCTCCCCCTCCCTTTAAGTAGGTCACTGCCTGCTATGGAAATCAGCTCGTCTTCAAAGCAGGTTTGCTCATCTCCTTCCTTATCTCCTTTAATATTATAAATGTGCAAAGCGCTGTAAGAGCAAAGGCTAATTTCAGACTAATTTGATTTACACCTGGTATGGGCATAAATATGAAACTGTATTCACTTGTCAAAAAAAAAAAACCCACAAAACCCAAAAACCTGAAACATGAAAAATGAATGAAAGCTTGCAAGGCACCTGCCACACAGCTAGCTCTGAATTCGGTGCATGGCTACAAGTCCAAGTCCCCAGCAGATAAAACAGTGCAAACGAAACACAAAGTGACCTCGCAAGGGGAGATAAAAAGAAGAAAAAAAAAATCTCTTGAATTAGGCTGCAAAAGTTCCAAGGACTGATGGGAAAGAAGCCCAGCTCGACCGATTTCAGCCCGAAAATTAGGCCCTACCTTTTTATTTCCTTAACCCAACATACAGCCTGCCAGTTCGTACTGCCAACCAGGACGAGCCTGATCCTAACCCCGCTGAAACCCCTAGAAACAACACACTGTGCACCCGTAATGATGACAGCAAGTTCCTTGGGTTTTTCCCGACTCACCCAAATGAAGGGATGCTGGCAGGATCCACTCGTCAAAAAATTTACCATCCAGACAGGCTGGGCTACATGGTTTTAAACACGATCAGTGATTTGAGCTGTCCCCATGCAGACACACAGAAACCACAGAGTTACAGGATGGTTTGGGTTGGAAGGGACCTTAAAGACCAGGGAGGTCAACCCCCTGCCATGGACAAGGACACCTCCCACCAGACCAGGTTGCTCAAAGCCTCAAAACATTTGTGCTGATCGAAGCAAGCAGCTTGTTCTGATTTCAGCCTAGATTTCAGCAAGGGACCGCCGTGGGGGGAGCTGAGCCCTGCTCCAGGGCTTGGCACCCCGGGAACCTGCGGACCACAGGGATAGGGCTGCTGCTCTGCTCCTGTTAGGAAGCTCTGTGGGGATGGCAGGATTGAGGATGCAAACCGCAGAAAATGCAACTAAAGGCATAGAAAGAAATTCTAGTGCTCACAGAAGGCAAATACTGAAAGGTTTTATCTAATAATATCCAAAAAAAGAGTTGAAGAAAATGTACCACAAGAATTTCATTATTACTTGAATGCCCTATCAGCAATTTTGTTTTAAAGGAAAAAAAAAAAAATAATCAGTATTTTAAAATTCAAGTATAAAGGAATTTCCTAAGACCAGAACAGCACTTGCCTTATGCACCTCCAAAGATAATCGCGTGGTATAAAACCCTGACACAGCACATTCTGCAAAGTTCTCCCAGCTCACAATTGTGTAACTTCAGCCGTTCTTTTGCGTAGCTGATCCAGTCAGAAGACTCCTACATCAGCTCTTTTTTCCCCCCCAACTTCTTGAGTTTCATCTCTTAAGGTTTTAAGCCAAGGCTCAGCAAGGAGGTGTGAGAAATGCAAAGGAAGGGGCAGGCAAAAGAGGAAAAATACTTGGGGTTTGCTTGGGTTTTTTTTAACTTCTGGAGGAAAGCAAGTGACAGAGGCTGTAGGTCTGATGCTGCCTCTAACAGCAGCAGCGTTTTGCCTTCTAGACAGCAGAAAGGGAGCCTGTGGCTAAGCAGCAAGAAATAAGCTCAGTAAATACGGAACCACTTCAGGTCTGTGCAGGAGGAGCTGCTGCTGCTGGTTCTGCCCAGCACCAGAAGGACCTGTAGCACACCACACCCCTGGCACCACAGTCTCTTCTTCCAAGTCAGAAGGAATTATTTCACAGGATGCAAAGTGAAAAGTATTTAAAGCTCCCACTTACATTTAAGCTTCCTTAAGAGTTTAAGGATTTGGTTCCAGATTGGAGCACTGGCCACTGCACCCAACCCCAAAGCAGCGCCCATGCTGCGGGACAGGCTCCTAAGCTGTGTTTACTGCCCAGGAATAGCTGCCAAAGGCTGAGGTTTAAAAAAAAACAAAACAAAACACAACAAAACATAATTGCAATAGCCCTGGAGGCTTCTGAATTTAGAAAGAGCAGTATTAATATTAATACGTATCATTTTCTAGTAGGAAGAAATACAGAAAATAGACAGCGCTGTGCTTTAAGCCCTGGAATCAACCGGGGTGTTTGGCAGCACATGGTGGAGAAGACAGCAGCAGCTGTCAAGTCACAGCTGGAGTCGCCTCTGGTGAAGGTGACTGAGGAATGGGATTAAGAAAAAAGAAAAAAAAACCCCAACAGGTAAAATGAAACACAAGGAAGACAGACACCTGAGTTAACAGGCTTTCCTTGCCTGCAGAGCATCCAAATTGTTCTGAGTTGCCTATTTCCCTTTCTCCTTCAAGCACAGCCCCTGCTTCCTACCTTACCCATTACAAGCTCTTCTTTTTTAATACCACTTTTCTTGCATTCTTGGCTCTCTGTTTTGCAGGGAGGTCCATCAGACTATAAGGTCAATGGTCTCAGTGACATCTGCAGGGCCCTAAACTGGTTTATGTGGTCCCATCACACTGGAGCCACAAAAGGGACGACGAAAAAACCAGCCTGCCTTTTTCTTCCCCACAAGCCGCTTGGGAAGCTCACAAAGCTGCTGCCCAGGCTGCTACCTTGCAAACAGCCGCATTTCTCCTCTTATAAATTTGTTGGAAAATCCTAAGAATTAAAAAAAAAAGGACAAATAGAGCAGGAACTCCCAAAAAGTGCTCGACACCCAGCACCCCTGGGTACTGCTGTCGCTGACTCAGCGCGAGTTCACACCGCAAACAGATGCTCGCTGAAAATATCTGTATTCTGCAGCACTGCTGCTCCTCTGCCGAGTCCAACCATTTCTGCTTCCACTGGGGACCTGTAGATCAAAAACTGTCTAATGAAGAACAGTATGAGGCAAGTGCTTAATGCCAACCTGTAAAAATCACCAATACTACTCAATTCACAGACATGAAAAAAAAAGTCGCCAGCAGTTAGCTTGAAACTAGGACAGCTGCAGCATTTAAAATACCTGCTACAAATGAGAACTACTTAGGCACATCATAATTAGTAAATGGCAAATATTAGGAATTATGGGAAAAGAGATCGTTAAAGCAGATTTTAATAGCCCAGCATTTCATACATTCAGATGTGAAAACCCAGTCAGCATACACTCGGAGCATTAAGTCTCCATTAAGAAACAAACTGCTTCATTTCTGGAGTTGTAAAAACAAAGGTTAAATATCTGCTTCAGCACAAACCCCGTAATTTTTCCACGGTGACGGTATTGTTTTGCTTTACACAGCTAATAATACCTGCCCTGGCTTTATACCCACACATCTCCTGAATGCTCTACACGGCAACGCTTAAATCGTCAAACCAGCGAAAATACCCGAGAACCACATTTGGCACGAAGGTTTCTGGAAGGAACCTATCTTTTCAGTTATACTTCAATTATATAAAATATCAAGTTGAAAACACCACCTCTTTTTTCTGCAGAAAACCATTTTTCCACTACTTGCAATAAAACCACCAACCAACTGTGCCACATTCAAACATTCCTGTAGCAGAACAGAGATGCCCCCAGGGTTCCCACTCCACTGCCCCCTCTCCTCACCAATTCCCCTGTTGCCCACCCATGTCAGCCTCCTCATCTCCCCCTTCTCTGCTCCTGTAGCTCCTCAGCCCCATTTTTTTGGAGCTGCCAGTTCAGTCCCTCTGCACCTTTCCCTGCTGGACCAGATTTTGATGCTCCATGGGAAGAACAGTGTGTGTTTTTGTCGTACATCATTTCCAAAAACATCTGAATCAGTTTACTGGGATTGAAGACAAACATGATCTTGACAATATCTGACCATCTCAGCCTAACTGGAAAAATTATAGACAAAATAAAGCACTTTCTCACGATGGAAAAGGCTGGGCAGCTCAGAATAAGATGCTGACAGAGGTGTCTACACCTGGGTCTGCAGCTTTGGAGTGAATTACAATTACTGGAGATGGATATCCCAAGAACGTAACTGCAGCTGGGTTATTGCTGGATACGTAGTTCCAGTAACTGCAATCAGAGCTGGACATTCAAGAGAGTACCAGAATTTTCCAGACAGCTGCACAAAAAGCATAAATTATGCTGGATGCCTCAAATTGGGATGTGATGTTGAGGTTTTATCCCTTTCTGTTCATTGCCTCTTTCCTCATCGTAGCCTGGCAGGCAGCTCTAATTTGCAAGGTCTGATGCTGTTTGACAGGATCAAACAGGCAGCATCAGTAGGGAAGAAAACTTGTGGAAGGAACACGGCATTAATTAGTATTTGGAAGTTGAACTTCCCAAGAAAAGACCGATAAAAATGTAAAATCCCATTTTACTGTCTAGTCCCTTTATGTCTGTGCAGAACAGCCATTAAACTCCTCCAGAAAGTCACTCATTGATTCGGTGCTTGATCCAAAGACAACCGAAGTCAATCTGACCTGGGCAGAGTTCGAAATGAAAGCTGTCTGCGTGCCTGTAAATCACCTGCATGGTCCAGCTGTCACCTGTCCCTTCACACCGCAAGCACTGATCACACCGCACCACCCTTCAAAAAGAAGGGGTTCACCCATCCCTGGCCCATTAGGTTAATTATTCATTTATTTCTCCAGATCCTGCAGTTTTGGTTCTGACTTCCACCTGCAGAGCTCAAAAACCAGCTCTGTCCTTTCAGGTACTGCACCATCAACCATCAAACCAGTCTTATCCAAAGAGCTCCTGCCCCACCACCAGCATCTGCTCCCCCAAATGGAGATTCTGGTTCCACCACCGTCCCACTGCCTGTCCCTTTATGAACTGGTGCACAGTGGTGGACATTTTCCTAATTTTGAACCAAATGTTGAAGCTGTCCCCCATCACTCACAAAAGCAGGTCAAGGTTCTGGAGGCAGAAGCCCTGAGCAAGCACCAAGACAGGAGCTGCCACCTGCCCCCCACCCAGCCCTCAAAGCCAACAGAGACCCTGCGGCTGCGTGACTTGGCTCCTGGCTGAACCCTCACCCTGCCTCCTGCTCTCACCATCGCTGCCATCCTCCCTCCACCTTCACCTGCACATTTCATTTTCTTACACATCTCCCCTTCAACCTAATTGACATACAATTAATAGAAATTTAAACCAACATGAGTTTTAAGTCCAAAAGCCACAGGGCATTAACACAACGTTAGGTGTAATTCTGCCCCCATCTTCTGCGTCATTCTGTAGCATGATTTATCTCACTAAACAATTAAGCAGTTTGGGAATGGCCTGGGTCTCACGGGTTTACAGCACCAAATCCATGGGACGTGAACCAGCCAGGGCCACCAGGCAGCGCCATAAGGCGAGTGGCAATCACCTAATTCAGGCTCCATTCCATGCCTTCGTTACAGTAAGGAATAAGAGGCGAGTCAAACATCTCTCCTTTCTTTTTCTGTTCCCACCTCTTCGATGCCAGTTCCGAGTGTCTTCAAATCACCAAATCTGGAAGTTCCTCTTTGTTCTCATACCACATTCAAACCTCTTCATCTGTTTCTGTCCTTGAGACATTCCTTTCAGGGGCACATATGGGAACTTGAATCTCTAATTCACTTTTTTTTTTTTCTAATATTATTCTAAGTGACTTGTCCAGCATCACCCAAAATGTCGGAGGAAGAACCGAGACTGAACCCTTTCCTACCGAGTGCCTGGTGCCCTCCATGGTGACACCAGTCCCTCCTGATTACACGAATAACAACTCCCAGGAAAATGAAATTCCCCATAATGGCCTTTGGTCTACACGTAGCAAAGGGCAAAGCACAACATGGCACCGACCTTAACCAGAAGTTCAGACAAGTATAATGGTTATTAACTATTATTATCAGTGCAAACATGAAAAACTGAAACGAAATCTAGAAGAATAAGAGTTTTACGTTCCAACCTACTTAAAGCATTCAATGTTCCAGTGCACTTTACTAAAGGTGGTACACACAAAAAACAGACAAAGGTCAACAAAAATTATTTTAAACCCAATAATGGAATATAAGCAAGCTCTAAAATATCATTAAATGGCTTTTCACATTTTTTTTCTCCTTTGCTTTGGGTTTTTAGAGTACGATCAAGCAATTGTTTCGGAAGAATTTGTAGTAATTTGGCACTAACACGAGTGCTCTCATGATTTAATTTGAAGTGTAACGTAGGGAAAGACCCAGAAAGAAAGTCTAATTGTTCTATTTTGAAATGAACCTTCTCGCTTCATCTTTATGCTCTGAGAACATGCACAACCACGGCGGGCTGTTACACTGCCCAGAACAGTACACAAGCAAATGAAGATTAAAACAAAAGGTTAAATAAATTCTAACGACCACCAGGTAGGAGACCTTGCCCAACTCTCTCATGCTCTCCGCAGCTTGACGCAACACCCAAAATAACTCAGCCGAGGCACTGCCGGGGTCTGTTAATCCACTGTTGATTCTTCTCTTGTGATGGTTTTCCGCCTTCTGTATCTCAGCAGCACTCAGACACGCCAAGAAAAAGCAATCTGGATTTCCACTGCCCACAAACACAAAAAAAGCCCTACTGTTACACAGAGGAGACAGGAGAAAAGAAAACCCTGTATCCCATTCGGGTGCTGGATTCCGGCAGAGTAAGGATGCTCAAGGGCCCAAAGGCAGCACCCAGCTCTCCAGCCTTCCCACCCAGAGCCTTTCCCTACCAGACCCCGGAGAGGTGATGGCGCCGGGCAATCGCCCTTCCAGCCACGGGAAGGACCACCAGACGCTTCCTGCACAGCTCAGAGCACTCAAGGGAAGAGGGACCAAGGATTCCTTCCTGGGTGCCAAATGCTGACACATCACATGGTTGGTTTTACTGGGCTACAATGAAGGAATGAGGCACAACAAGGCACGCCAGCCGCACAGTGGGAAGCACTCATTTACCATGTGGGACACAGCCCCAGCCTCTAAGAGATCTTTCTTTTTCCCTATCAGTGGGAAGAGCGGGGTCGGACAACCAAGGAAGATCCCTATTTTTAAAAAAATCTCTTTCCCAAGAGTTCTACGA
The DNA here is from genome assembly GCA_011057875.1 of Pterocles orientalis. Taxonomy (NCBI): domain Eukaryota; kingdom Metazoa; phylum Chordata; class Aves; order Pterocliformes; family Pteroclidae; genus Pterocles; species Pterocles orientalis. Next base: position 676,744 of record WKFP01014245.1, read on the forward strand.
CTCCCACATTCCAGATGCGGTGAAGCTGTAGGTATTTCCTGTTCCCAGACTGAACAAGAGCGGTGATATTGCAGATAGCCTTCAGCACCACCGTCTGTGGGTATCGGGGATGAGAGTGAATCACCGGGAGCGAATCCCTGTGAGGGCACCATCACAGGAACTGGGACGCGCTACACAGCGAGAGGCACGCGAGCACAGATCATCAGGTCTTTAAAAAGGAAACAGCAAACTGTGATTTTTTCTCCAAGTCACTCCTGACTTTAGGGAACTGTCTGTCTTTTTCAGATAACTTTCCATCTCCCCACTGACACAAGCGCTAAAGCCCCAGGACTGCGTCAGAAGCACGGCGTGTAATTGCTCGGTGACAGCAGAGCGAGGCTCAGCACAGCACTCTGCTCACACACGGTTTTACGTAGGGCTCCCGTTGCATCATTACCGCATTATTTTTAGATAACCGTCAGCGAATGTCAGAATGTGGGTCGATAGCTATTAGATTTATCGGCAGAACTAGCTACGCTTGTAGCAATAAAATGTAAAGCATCCGACAATTCCTTGAAGAAATTCGACCATGGGGATTGGGAGCCAGAAAATATGGTTCCTGGTATTCCCAACTGTTTAGGAAAAATAATATTGTTCCGCTAGGACACGCTGCTGAAGTTGAATCACGGCTGTTGACTCATGGTAGGGTCAATACCATGCGTATTCAGTTTGAACAGCACTTTGCAGACTTCGATAAGGACATCTTACCGAAGAAAAGTCTCCCTTTGCAGTTTAATATTTCAACACGCAGAATGCCCTCACCTAACCGTGGGATCCAGGCGTATCTGTAGGAGCCAGGAGCTGGCAGCCTGCCGTAACATCTGGAGCAGATTGTTCAGTTTTAGATAAAGATTAGTGCCATAAATCACAAAATGAGTAAAACCTTTTTAATTACCTGAGAAGGCCCACTTCTATTTTCTTTTGTGCTATCCCTTCTTACCAGGCAGATCTGCTCCCAGGCTGCATACAACATTTTCTCATTAGAAATGCCTGTGCCTTCTGCCAGGAGAGAAGTAACGAGGGAAGATGGTGGCCAAGAGCAGACCAGAACTCCTCCCCAAAATCCAAGTGCATTGACAGCATACGCTTAAAGCCAACCTCATCCGTCTGTCCTCCCTGATCAAAGCGGAGGATCCCCACGACACAAGCATGGGATCTGTTGTCTCAGCGACGCCTGCTGCCATCCAAAGGCCTCAGGGCATCCAAGATGCTGCGTGAGCCCAGCAGACGTGACGCTCCACCGACGGCTGAGTCGTGCCCTTCTGGAGAGGCAGCTGGAAGCCAGGCAGGATGCCTTTGGGCACTGAAATGTCACTGGATGCCCATGTTTTGCCAAATGCATCCAATTCCAAATCTCTCTTACTGGAGACACGATAATACATCACTGATTCAGACTGAGGCTTAATTACAGCATCTTTTATTATTTTTTTTAATGTATCCTTAGAAAAATACTCCTAAAAGCTGTCTAACAAATTTGGCAGCATAAATTTAACAAACCTTTGTAAATGTTATCATCAAGGCAGGGTTCTGTTTCCCCATTCAGGCAGACCTGAGCTAATATTCAAGAATCAAATCCCAACGTTGTCACTATTTTGCAGTCATTGCTGCTGCATGTCATGAATCCCGTGTTGTCTCTGCACGATAAATGTGTTAGTGGCTTATTACTCATTCATTGCCAATGACAGTGAATATTCAGATGATGATGCCAAACAACGATCGAAAACAAAAATTATCTATCAGTTCCTAGTCAGCCGGGTTGTAAACTAAATGTCACGTTAATGTCTAAGCTTCCAGATGCTTCCTAAATTACTAGCTGAAGCTTCGTCTTTTAACTCTATTACTTCTCTAAGAAGTATTTCTTTTATTCATTCTTTGATCGGTATCAGACCCCATTTCCATGAACCTGATAAGAATAATTTATAGACCGCAGCTCTCAGGTGTCTCGAGCCTACGCAGACCACTCTGCTGCAGTAAGTTTAGGCTGAGAACTTCCAAAAGCACATACTGAACGTGGATCATTTGCATTATTCCTAGTGGGAAATATGGCAACCAGATCTGTTAGGTATATAATAAATATTAAAGCTGCAATTTTTATCTAGTAGCTATATGAAATAATACAGTTGGTTTCTATTTTGGAAATGTCATGGTAGGGGAGCAGACAGAGAAGCAGCATCTCAGACCCTGTGTGACAGCCATCAGTTAATACAGCAGTCACATCCCCACAGCCTCTCGCTTCATCTCCACATCATCATATATATCAAAGATTTCACCCACCGAGGCTGTGCTCGTATAAAGAGCTATTTTATTTCATTAACATGATTAAAGTTTGGGCCCTTCTGCCTGCAAACAGCACCTCCCTACTCTCCATCATTTACATTTAGTTGTTTATCAGAGAATTTCTTAGCATTTTGGTTAATATATTACCTACCTGTTAAAATCTCAATATTACTAGTTCTGTGGGTGCAGCGCTATCACATACCGCTCAATGGCTGATAGAACCACTTTTAATCTGCCTTATTTGCATATATTTTTTATACTCAGTAGTTAGCTAAGTTTGTAATGTATTTTGAGGATGGTGTTATAGAAGATAAGCATCATTTTATCCTTATGGGAAGCAAATCCGCATATCTCCAAAGTGCTTTAAGTTAATTAAATGTCACTTTACAAGGGGGATAGCAAGACTGTGCAAAAGGCTGTGCTTCAGTATCAGCCTCAATGTCCACGTGCAACCCTCCCGAAGTTAATTACCTAATTGGATAAGCAGACGAGAGCCCAAACTGTATGCAGAGGCTGCTGGCATGCACTTGTTCCTATCTCAGCATGTGCAAATAATTCCATGTGCAAAAGCACAGACGCAAGTTTGTTTAAAAAATGAACATGGGCTTATTTAACTACCAAGGAATTTAAACTTCCTCTTCAACTTTTAACATGTGGTAAGGCAACAGTCTACTCTCTGTGCACTTCTTCAGCATGAAGGGAAAAATCCTCTCTGCTCACCCATTTTCTGGCCAGCTTCAGAGGCTCTTCATCGCTGGCCTCTCATTTACAACAATCTGCAAATTGCTTTTCTTCTCCCTGATCTTATACATCATCTGTCATGAGCGCACAAAAGAAAATCTAAAGGAAGAGCTTAGGATGAGTCAGCAGCGACCTTTCACAGTGTTTTCTATCTTTAATATTTAGCTTGAAGTAAAGAATTTTCATACTTTTTTTTTTTTTTTCACACTGCTCAGAAAGACGCCACATCATTCCTGTCTCATTGGCTTCCAGGCAGCTGAGCGCTCGCTAGATTCAGCTGTTGTCATGGATCAACCAAAAAAGCACTGGAGAGGGACCTAACAGCCTTCGTGCTTTAATCCAAGCCCCAGCCCTCTGCTGAACACACACACAGGCCTGGGAGGTGGCTGGGTGGAAGGCTCCTCACATCACCAGCGGACAGCAGAACTGCCTTTCTTACCTCTGTTCGAGGTGCTCAGCTACGGTAGATGCAGGTGATGGCTTCCCCACCCGCCAGCCAAGAGTTTATTCGAGTGCTCTCCCTCCTGCACTTCTTATTCTCCAACCAGCAGCACTATTTAATGTCTGAACTACTTCTATATCGACTTCAGGAGCTCCCACTGACCAGGGTTTGGAAGAGGGGATTGCCCACTTTCGGGCAGCACCAGACTCAGAAGGACAAAGACAAAAACCAACACACAAAATCAGACCCCAGCTCTTTCCCCCTACCTGGGATGAACACTCAACCTCGGCGCAGCCCCAGCACTCTGCACGCGTAAGGAAACGGGCTTATGGACCCTATACATCCCGCCAGCTTCAGCGGTGGACATCCAGCTCCAAGCTCCTCCTCCCTCGGGCAGGCACCGCTGAAGGAACGCACCATCCTCATCCTCTCTGCCGCTGGGAGGGGGGTGGATGCACGCTGTGCTGCCGTGAACATTTCCCCTTCCTACACCCGGGGTGTGATCAATCACAACTTCAAGAGGACGAAGGAAGGTGGAGGGAGGAATGCAAGAGTTCAAGGAAGAAGAAACACAGCCAGACAAATCTACCTGGGCAATTTTCCCAAGGCCGCTGCTTGTAGGAGGGGAGATGAGCAGCTTCCCACCCAGCAACGGACACGGACCCATCCCATTGAGAGGAGCCTGATGGTGAGCAAAACCTTTGTATGCTGTGCAGACTTCCTCAAGTCACCTCACTCATCCTTGATGCCACTTTGGCATGAAAAACTTGGCCAACCTCTCAGGATGCAAGAGATGCATCCTCTCAAATGCACTATTTCCCAAAAGCCGGCGCTGCCCAGGAAGCCCACAGTTGCGGCAGAAGCCGAATGCTCCGAGTCTCTACCCACCCCCCCTCCTCCCTGGCTAACTGGTTTGCCACATCAGCACAGAAACCCTCTCTTTGTAAACACAGACCCAATTGAAAAGTTCATTTGTGTGAATCTCCATAAAGCTGGAGATAATCTGGACCACAATTATTGCTTATGTAAATGTCAGCACACAAAAAAATTAGGCTTGGATCAAAAAGACAAGCTGTAGTTAATATCCAGAGTAAAACGCACACATTCCTTCCAGGCCTTCGCTAGCTTTCTCTGAACAACTGCTGAACAACAAAGTTCCATCCATAAATGTGACTACAGAAATTAAAAATTCTCTGAATTCTCAGATAACTGCACGCACATGCAAACCGCTCCATTCCAAAGGGCACCCTTGTATCTCCCTGCAACCGTGGGAGCCATCCAGTCAGACACCAGCAAAAAGCAACAGAAAAGCCAAAATTAAACCCCACAAGAATTGTACAATGAACTAAGGAGCAGTAATAAACTTTTAGAAAGAACAAAGCACACATACAATTCTGTTTAGGCCAAAAGAAGACTGAGCAGATGTATTTGGACAAACCAAAGTCTTCTTACGGATACTTTATGAATTACGAGGAGAAAAACTAAGCAAAGCCACCACCTGCTGTGGTGACTCCTCAATCCCACTCAGCATCCCCAAGGCACTCTTTCAACCACCATCTGAAACAAGCATCCCATGGTTGACACCATGCAGCTTTGTGCAAGTGCAACCCCAGCTAATAGTGCCAGAAAACACAAGACCAGCAAGTTGCACGACATGGAAAGTGAGGAGTTGCTGTAGGAGGCAGACTGGGCAACATTTAGGACAGCTCTGCTTGCTGGTGTTATTTCCAGAACAGCCCTACAGAGAAATGCCATGAAAGCACAATGATTGTATAAAACCATACCTTTACCGGACCCAAGGCAGTGTTGTTCAGCTTGTTTTCATGGCCAACATTTACAGAAATAAATAAATATACATACACAGAAAATGAGGGTTGGCATACCACAGAGAGCTGTTATTTCCAATATGCTTTACATTACGTGATTCAAAAAAAACAGACACAGCAATGGTACGATCAGACTGCTCATTTCATCTTTACGGAACAGAGCTTTTTAAGAGATTCAGTTTTTTAAAGATGGCTTCAACTCCCTCTGAAATCCTGCCAAGTTCTCTAAAGCAGAAAAAAATCCATAGCTAATTTCACCCAAACTGTGTTTTAGTTTTTTCATTTGCCTAAATGCTTCCCGATGCTCCCCGAGATGCAGGCTTTCCACGTGCTACACCACAGGATACTACATTCTATCATTTTGTACGTACTAAACCACAGGTCAGCTTTAAAACAAAACACAACCTTCCGCAAAGAAAGAAAATTATTTCAGTGGATGCGCTTTGCAGGAAGTTTGTCTGAGTGCATATGGTGGGTTTTCTTAGGCACGTCTTACCAGCATGCAACTTCCCTATCCTAAAAGAAAAAAAAAAAAAAAAGATACTGGCACACTTCAAGCAGGCACTAGGATCTCAGCTTTAGGTGCCCA
>WKFP01014245.1:688878-703617 GCA_011057875.1 Pterocles orientalis
CTTCCCCTTGGTGAAGCCATGTTGACTGCCTCTAATGACCTTCTTATCCCTGATATGCCTAGAGAGAGCATTGAGAATAAGTTGTTCCATCACCTTTCCAGGGATGGAGGTGAGGCTGACCGGTCTGTAGTTACCCGGGTCCTCCTTCTTGCCCTTTTTGAAGACTGGTGTGACATTTGCTTTTCTCCAGTCCTCAGGCACCTCCCCTGTTTCCCACGACAAGAGAGACCTTAGAGCAGCTTCCAGTGCTGAAAGGGGGCTACAGGAGAGATGGGGGGCTCTGGATCAGGGGTGGAGGGATAGGATGGGGGGGAATGGTTTTAAACTAAAAGAGGGTAGATTTAGACTAGATCTGAGGAAGAAATGTTTTCCTGTGCGTGGGCTGAGGCAGTGGCCCAGGTTGCCCAGAGAAGCTGTGGATGCCCCATCCCTGGAGGGGTTCAAGGCCAGGCTGGATGAGGCTTTGGGCAACCTGGGCTAGTGGGAGGTGTCCCTGCCCATGGCAGGGGGTGGGACTGAGTGATTTTTAAGGTCCCTTCCAACCCAAACCATTCTGTGATTCTAAGTTATTTCAGTTTTGCTCAGTCATCCTACAATCATTTCTGGTCCAATGATCAAGATTTTAGAAACTGACAGATCCCAAAACCCAAAGAATTAGCACCAACCATTATGTGCCCATTAGTGTGCCCCAAGCAACAACCACTAGCGCGCTCTGCATGAGCCTTGGCCAACTCTATTGTATGTCCAAGTATCCCAATGCTATCTGCATCACCACGAGTTGCAGTATTATCTACCAATGGCTATCTTTATAACTTCCCCAAGGTGACACAGGACAAAGTAGCGTACTGCAGATAACAAAAAACAATCAGGACCAAAAAGTCCTCTGAAGATGGTCACCAACAGGAGAGGGCTGTAGGAGACCAGAAAAAGTTTTGCTTTGTGGCATAAGTCTCGAGAACAGCCTCCCACATGCCCCACAACCTGTATTTCATTTGAGCTTCGCACCACTGCGAGACGGAAGAAAATTTAAATATCAAATACAAAATAGTAGTTTGCTCTAAATGTGACACAGTTTGTCAAGACCGCGCTCTCCAAATCAAGGTTTCAACGAGGAGTAGCTCAACCTCCACTGCACCGTTTGGTTGTGGTATTTTTCTCTTTTTTTCCATTTTCACTACATTCCTACAAAAAAAAGCCTGCAGCATTGCTACTAAATAAAGAAGAAGAACTAACGGGTATTTATCAGTACTGGGGAGGGAAGATCAGTTTGCATGTCTAGTACAAAAAGCCTATTTTTGCCCAATACAGTGGAGATGCACCAAGAGCACACATGCACTTTGCAAGTGCTAGCCAAAATAATTACTTCACTCCTTCTGTAGGGAGAAAAAAAACCTCCATTAAATCATGAATATTCAATGGATTAATTAATGACATACTAATCCTTTAGCTAAAGTCTCTGCTACTTAAAATACAGCAAACACTAGCTGCCAGTTACAAGAAGAATTAAAAATACAAAAATAACTTGGTTTCCAGAAGTTATCTCATCCTGATCACTTTGGAAGTACATGACGGCAGTACGATATCCTGACACATCTGGGGCAGCCCTCTGCACATGCTGGCAGATGGAAATCAGGCAGGAAAACCTGTTTTCTTGCAATGCACTGGAGCCATTGCCAGGCTGTGTGTTCTTGCAGAGCATGTGGCAAAGGTCCCTTCCCCTCCGCTGCAGCTCAGCCCTCTCCCACCTGCTCCTAGGGCTGGCAGCGAGCAGGGGTATTGCTGGGGGGGGGGAGGCCCTGCCCCCACCTGGAGAAGTCTAAACATCTACATTTCCAGCCTCGTAAATACCAGCGTAAGAAAGCAGGTGTTTGGGTCTTCTTTGAAAAATTTCCTTCTACTGCATAAATGAGCCTTTCCGCGACTTTGAATCCCCAGATGAAAACCATGATCTGCAAGAGGGGGTAAAAACACCCCACACCAAGGCTCAAGGGTTCAGTTTAAAGCCTTGAGCTGTTTCCTCAAAACCAAGTTCTGGCTGGAGTACTGTGAGTGCAATTGGGTTTCGTCTTTGTTTCAAGGCATCAGGTGGTGCTCAGGACTTGTCAGTCTTTTCCTCCCAGGCTTCTGAGAATTCCTGATCATTCAGCTGTAATTCTGTTTCTTCGCTGCCCAGACCCACCTCTGAGAAAGTCCTCCCCGATCAGGCCAGCTGGATTCAAGCCTCCACATTGCCTATGGGCTGGTTTCTCACACTGGTGTTTTCTTCCATGCAGGAATCTGCTCTGTGAAGTGCTAACAGCTTCTGCAGGAGGCACGGAGCAGAACAGCTGGAGAAGGGCAGATCCAACACAACCGGCAGCACGAGGGCTCGTTGCCTGCAGAGCTGCGGTCCCACGCAAACACCGTCGTGCTGCATCGCAAGGGTCACCAGCATCATTACATCTCTCCATACCCTCGCTTTATTGCTCATGTGAGGCCCCATCTTGTGAAATGAGAAAGCACTTGGGAAAAAAAAAATCTTTTCAGAAGTTAATATGAAAAAGTTGCTGGCCCATTGTCTGCTTTCTCTGGATTCATTTTTGACAGTAATTTAGGCAAGTATTTAACATCAAGGAGTGAACTCTTTATCTCCAGCCTTGAATTTTTTTTTTCCACTATGGGAACAGCTAATGCACAAAAGTAACTTTCTTCGGTTTTATCTTCAAAGTTTGGGAATATATTTAGTTCTACATTATAAAGACTCTATTGATATTTCATGAATTTTTAAGTTCAGACTGTGAGCATGGACAGCTCATCACTGACACATCAGGGAAATGCTGTGAAAAAACAAGCAACTTATTGTACTTTCAGCTTATGAGATTGCTTTATGGCTCCCTCAAGGATATTAAAAAGAGATCTTTGCAATGGTTATCAATAAGTATCTTTCAGGATCGGCATTTCTAAAGCTTCTAGAAAGGCTTCAACTCTTGCCTGAGTTCAGAAATGAAAGAACTCACTCAGAAAAAGCAAAATCATAGCTTAAAGCTCCCCTGCTCTTCAGTTTTGCTGCTTTGAACTTCAGTATTCCTCTTGGTAACCAGAATCTAATTCTTGGATCATTCTCTTTCCAAATGAAATAGTCTATTCTACTCTATTCTCTACTTATTAAAGCTGGTTAGAAAAGTTTCAGCTTCTTTCTTGAAAAACAGGGGGGAAGGGAGAAGAGCAAGTTCACTGAAATTCTGACAAATGATTTAAAAATAAGAAAACGTTTTAAATATTAACTTCCTATGTAACCAGAAAATAATTTCCCACTTATTTCTTTGTATTCCAGAAGATACCTCTATGGCCCATATTGTTTCAGTACTTAATCATCTAGTCCTTCAGAACATGTCACTGTAGCCAGAGAATACCATTGCTTCTTCATGTTACATGTGCAAACAAGAAAATACCTACAGACCTTTGAAAGAACAAGCTCTAAATTCCCAAGGAAATCAAGAGGTGACAAAACCAACCCAGCCAGGATCGAACCAAGAGCCTTTAGTAAACAGCTTGGTTTCTGTACTCAACACCAGCCTCTGAAGTTCAAGGCCAGCACACCCAGCTGATGGCCCCCTCCTCCATCGGCGCTGCCGTACGCCCACGCCAGCGGAAAGCAGGGAAATCCAGACAGATCCCCAAGCCAGTTTGTCCCTGTTCCCATTAACACTGGGGCTGCCTTTCATGTGACTGTCAGAAGGGCCGATCTGATAGTGCCAAGAAGATGTAGGCAAGAAGCCGGTTAGCTTGGATATAATAAAGCCTTTCAGGGTTTAGTTTTCTCCCCAAAAGCCTGTTCTTGCTTCCTGTAGCAATCTGGCCCCTGTTACAGCAGAAGAGATCCTAGACCCAGAGTATCCCCCTTCCGCTGCTCATTCAGCCTGGCTCTGGGGGCTTTCTAGATGCTACAGCTCATGCTCAAGAATAACTTCTTATCCTAGGCCGTATAGCAAGTGTTCAGCTTAGGGTCAAGACTCAAAGCCTCTTCTGAGCCCGCAGACTCCCGGGGTGCAATGCACGGCTCCTTCCAGCACCCTGCTCCCACAGCAAGAGCAGTACTGGGGCAGGACAGTGGTTCGGAGGCATGGAGGCTGCACTGAAGATACATCATTGAAGACACGGTCGTGGTGTGGCCCCACGGAAAACTGATGCGTGCTTTTTTTTCTTTATCTATGAGAGTTCTCCGTGAATTGATGTAAAAAATGCAGAGTGTCTTCCTAAATAAAGAAAATAAACACAAAAATTTACTGAGTTTTCCAAGCCAGTGTACATGAATATTTGTTTCTTTATGTCTTTTCGTGTAATTCTTTTTTAGATCATTAAGATATGTGTTGCAGTGGATTTGTGGTTAAGCTATGTTACAGTCATGCTAGGGCAGCTTTTATCCTGCTGTGATTATGAATGGTGGGCTCACCATCTGGAAATAATACTGTTTTAACCTTAAAAATTTAAACCTCCCAATAAAGAGCCACCACAGACTACAACTGGTTAATGAATGCCAGTCTGTGTACTGCATCACACTAATTATATACTAGTGATAGAGATTAATAAAATTCTGGTTTCAGAACTTAAAAGATGCTTCTCAAAAATTTCAAGAGGTCTGCAACCCAGAAAAATAACACTTCAAAACAGTTCTTAATATTTAGAAACACAAGTAGGTCAAGAAACAGACATATGTATGTTTACACTTTGAATTAATTTTTTTTAAGGGGAATCTGTGCATCAACTGTTTTATCAGTTCCCAAAACATGCCAATTGCATGTCTCAGCAATACCTCATAGATAAATACAAGGTGCTGTGTATCCCTGAAGAGTTCAGTGAAAGGTGGAGGGGGAACAGAAAACCAAACTATCAAATTGGATTTTATTCCAGATTTGCTGTTGATTCATTTGGTGTCCCTGGGCAAGGTGCCCAGATCTGAGTTTTCAGGGTGGTCATGGATCAACCATTCAGACACTCAACTGAGGGCTAGAGTTGCAGAAGAGCTCCACTCTGCACGTAAATCCCCAAGGTGCTGAGCGGTTCTGAACCGCTGGTGCCTTTGTGGAAAGGGAGATCTTTGGCAGATCTGTCCTCTTGCACAAATCCTGCACAAACGCACGTGCTCTGCTGCCACCTTCATATTCTTAAACAGCCCTAAGAAGCACCTTGAAATCCTCAGCTCAGCAACGCTGCTGAAATATTCCCATCACCGACCATGGGTGGGTAGTTCAGGAGGTGGGGTCCACAAAGGTGCAAAACCCAGAGTGGAGGCTCCTGAAAGCAGCTCTTTTCAGGTAGGAATCTCCTTTTTATTGCAAACATTCTCAAGGGGGGAAGTCATTCAGGGAAAAATCCTGTCCCCTCCTCTTGGGTAATGTCTAAGTGATTTGGGACAACACAAGCCAGGGTTTTGGCTGCGTTGTCCCTTCGTGTCAGGCTGCATGCTGCACGAGCACAGGAGGATGACCAGCTCCAGCCGAGTCACTGGATGGCGGAGCTGCAAAGGAAAGCAGATCCCGAGGCTGAATAAAACCTAGAACTTGCTCCATCAAATGAAAACTAGGGTCGAACATAGGCTGCAATTTTCTCCCCAGTAATAAAACCAGGATTCAAGCAATCTTCCCTGCACCAAGCACAGCCCACCCGTGTCCCGGTGAAGCACCATTCCAGCCACTGCTGGATGCGAACATTTCCACAGGTAGCTCCAGCTTGATAAAACCGTTACAAATCCTGATCCCTCACAAGTACAAACTGCCTGTTTTCATGCGGTCTAAGTAGTTATTGAGTTACCCTGAAGGGATTGATTTTGGCTTTAAAGATTGCTGCTTTCATTTCAGAAGAACGGCTGGAAAAAATCTCTGATTTCCTTCCAACAATAGCATTTTTTGTGGGTGAAAGATATGACACCTTTAAGGAAGCAGAGAGAGAGAGAATTATGTGCTAGACCCTGCCTCTGAAATGCATCCCCTGAAGGAACATACCTCCCCATCTCTTGCAGAGAAGAGTATTTTTTAAGGGAAAAGAGCTCTGCCGAGCCTACCCAGCTCTCTCTCCTTTGGTCTGTCTCATCACAGCACCTGGGTGTTTCCCCTTTTCTCCATGGGAGTAAAGCATTCAGAGATGGAGAGATTCACTCAAGTCGCATCCCCAGTTTGTCCTCGGCCCTGCCCTCACCCAGCAGCACTCTGCCTTCTCCTTGCCCTGCATTAACCACGGCTCGAGGGCCGGCAGCAGAGCAACAAATGCACTCCAAAGGTCCTGCTTTCATTCTGCCTCAAAAATCACATTAAGTGAAAAATCAGTGAAGATGAGCCAAACGGATGTCATTCTCTCAGCGCTATTGCTGCCAGGTGCATGCTCAAGGTTTGCCAGCAACTTCAGCTGAAGGAAGAGTTACCCCAGATTCTTGCTGTTGATTACATTAAGGTCTACATGCCTCTAATAAACCCGTTTTGCAGCGCTTAAAGCATTCAGGTCGCTGGCTTCCTCCTTCGCTGTATGTCCCGCAGTCATTCCTCCTCGCTCCCCAGCAATGCTGCACTTCAAAGGCCAGCAGAACATCAGAGGGAGACACTGCAGGGCTTTGTTTTCTTCTCTCCTTAACTGCTTTTTTTTTTTTTTTTTAGCATTTTTAAAACACAATGCACTCATGAAAGCTTGTAAAATTCCTCATAAAGTTTACTGTGCCACAGGATTGTAGAATACCTCTTGGAACTATGGATAAACAGCTCATCTCGGATCTGTCACCAGCAAGCACTAATATATTTCAAAAAGCTATTAGCCCTTAAACCAAAAGCAACACGGAATTTGATTTGGGGCAACAGGCTATAAAACACTGGAATAGTTTGGCAACTCTGCACTGAAAGCAGGTGGAAGAAGCTGTAAGAGCCCTGACATTTATTTTATTCTGCTATTTAAGGCATATTTTACATAGTTTCCAAAACGCGTGCATGAAAACTAACATTAAGTAAGGATACTTGAAAAGAAACTGTTGAACAATTGATTTACCACACATTTTCAGGAAGCGGAACACCATTTGCTATGTTACGCAAGAAGCCGGGGAAGGCAGTAAATATTACATATAAAAATAATAAGCCATAAATAGCCTTTGCTTTTTTATTTTTTTTATGGCATCATATCTTTAAGGAGCTTTAGAGTCATCAGCACTGACCGTAAGCACCAGATGAGCAATATCCATTTTGTGGATGGAAACACTAAAGCGCACCTATTAATCCTAAATGCCCTGGTGATTGCTGAAGGGCTTTGCAACAGGACTGTGCCAATGTGGGATGGTGGGACAGGGAGGAAAAGAGTGCTTGAGGAACGCAAGGGGAAATACAGTTTGAGATTCTCATGTGTAAAGCCAAAGCCTAAATGCGTTTCATACCTTGCTTCTTTCCCCAGCCTTTATAAGTACCTGGCCTTGTCCTTTCCTCTTGCTGGTACATGCAGGTCATGAAACAGAAAAGAAGAAGAAGAGGGTGAATTTTCTGGGAAAGATGATGTGAAGAGACTGGGCTGGTGGAAAAAAAGCTTCAGGTGAGGAGTGCAGGAATTACCTCCTCACAGGGTAGAGATACTTTTGTCAAATATTTAGAGTGAGGGCACGTTCAAGCTCCTCGAAGCCTCAAAGAAATGGAAAACACAAGCAGGATGCAAGGCGAGTTTCTAGCTGGTGGCAGTGTGGTCAAATCTCCTCTTAGAAACTGTAGAGCTGGAAATGGAAACGGGCGATGAAACCGAGCGGTGACGCCGTTCCAGTGTGGGTTTATTTGTGGGCTGGACAGTGCATTTGCATTTTCTACACAGAACCATTACTGCAGAAAGGCTAATACTCAGAGGAAAAATATTTTTGGTATTTCTCTGGGAAATAACCTACTATATGCAATAATTCTTTTATCCCCTCCACAAAGAGGCACTCATCTCAGAGCCTTTCAAGGAGGAGAGGTGTCAGAATAATTACCCAGAGCCCTGCTGCTCTGTCCTCCTGCACTGGCAAGCGTTGAGCACACAACTTACCAGCGCGGTGGTGTAACTCCAATCTTTACATACGGCTTCGGTGTTTGCTTTCTATCAGTTCGACTCACGTATCTACAAGGAAGAGCTGAACTCTAGAATTTTGTCAAAAAAAGGTTTCAGTAATAAAGAAATGATGTTTTCAGCATCACTTGACTCAGAGTGTAAGCAGTATGGAGCTGAGTCATTCCGTGGTGCTGTCACTAGTAGTATAAAAATTTCAAACGGAAAGTACTTGTGGTACAGAGGAGACAGTGCTAGAAAGCAAGAAAGGTTACTGTGACCCACAGAGGTCACACCAAATAAGCAGGAGCAAGATCCACAGGCCTGAGAGGCTGAACACATCTGCAAACTGCTTTGCTCTCACTGTGAAGCATCCTCCCACATCCAGAATTCACACGGAAAAGCCACAAGGTCTGGCTGTTCTGAAATGCCGTTCACGACTGTTCCAGGGCACAGTCACACCAGTTAAGACAAGGCAGCTAATACAGGATGTATATTTTTCCTTCTCAGTGTTTTGGTGTTCAGAAACAGGAGAGCACAAGCATAGAAGAAGGATTCTTTGAAATAATTTTGGCCATCTCTGTCTCTGATGCTGCAAGCCCGCTTCTGCACCAGCTGGATATGGAGAAAGGCACGTGCACACCGTAAAAAGGCCTTTGGAGAGCGAGATGCACATGGCAGAGCTCCAGGCAAACATACATGTGGATAAACCAGCAGAAGAAGCCTGCTTTCAAACCAAGCATTTGTAATCTCGAAAATAAAAATCCCATAGATGGATTTCTATGCCTGTATGAAATTGCATCAAGTTTGAAATTAAGTATATGCATAAATTAAAAAAAAAAAAACAACACAGAAAAAACCTAGCCACGAAAGAGAAAAGCTACTCACTCAGTTTAGCTACTAAGCTGCCTGTAGTGGTTCCCTACAGATGGAGGAGGAATCACAGGCAGGATCACAAGAAACTATTCAATAAGCTAAATTCAATAGGCTAAGAAGTGCAGGAGGACACCAGCTATCACTTGTCAGGATTAACAGAGAGAGAGGTGCCACATGCAAATTATTCTGCAGTCTAGCTGGAGTACCTCTCAAGATAATTGAAATTAAGGACTTCAGGTCCTAAGCTTACCAGTTACAGCTACCAGCTGGAAAGCTTGGTCTCCAGAGCCCCGTGGGCACAGAACAGCCATTGGAGTTGGACATCCACACACTGAGAAATGACTTTATTGAGACTCCTGATGCTTAAGCACACCTGGCTCCAAGCAGAAGGACAGTCCAGTGAATCAGTGACTCCACTCATTCAGACAAAATGTACTACCTAAGTGCTGGGAGAACTGGAACCCCAAGTACTGGGTTGTGGAATAAAGCTTTTGACCGGTGGGGGTGAGAGGGGAGAAAAGTTACTCAGACTGAGCCATTCAGTGAATGAGAAAACACCATTTACTGCATTTAATCCTTGCAAAGATAAATTTTCTTTCTTTGGTGTGGATAGTCGCAGTAGTGCCACAGGAACCTGATGGCCCCTATCACAGCCTGTTAGCCATTCCTGTGCACATGGCCAGAATAATACCTGCATCTAACTCAAACACACTTAAGGCCCATATTTAAAATTATACTATGCTAGCTCACTGAATTGAATCACGTGAATAATCCGTATGTACAAATCTGCGTTTGAGTTGTCTTGCTGTTTATCTAGTTCCATTCTGGCTTACAAGATCATTTGTGATGAAGAGCTACAAGGTGACAACATTAATTTGGACTACAAGTCAATCAGGGAACAACATCAATTTTGACACACTGCATGTCATGAGCCAAGAAAGGGTTAATCTTAACTAAGCTAATGTTTAATAAACGGTTATTCATATGCCATGAACTCTAATAACTTGGCAGATCTGCTTATAAAAATGACAATTCTCTAGCTCATATTAACTAATCATATTCAAGCTATTCATGGGTATAATTTATCAATTATCCAGGAACGCTTGACAATTAGACTTCATGTTTAAAAAAAAATAATCCATAATGCAAACCAGCTTTCTGCTAAATTTCTGAATAAGCACATCAACTGACCACTCACAGAGAGCCTATATACCTACAGCATCGGGGTCCTACCCAGCAATCAATGCAGAAAGGTTAAAATATTTCTGTGTCTAGTTGATTCTGCTGCTGAACAAGAGCATGCCTCTTTTTTTTTGATGCAGGGAGTCTGGAAAGGATCTGTTCTTAAACTCTGCCTTGGGTGGGATAATGAATGGTCTTTCAGCTGCATTAGCAAAGAGGAAGGCTTGCAGGCAAAGCTTTCAGCTTTTCTTGTAGGTGGTAGCTTTAATCGCTGGGGACTATGCTGAGGCAAATAAGCCTGTTGATGTGGTATTTCTCTGAAAAAAAATAGAGCTTTTGCTGCTCCTTTAAAGAGCTGCCAGTGCCTGGAACAACATTATATATATATTTATGTGTATATATAACTATTCTGCTTAGAAAGAACATCTAGGTCATGTTTTCCATACTGATCTACCTTCCATCTGCATCATCAAGGGCACTTTCACAGAAGCAAGAGCCTTATTAGAGATCTCATCTGCTACTGCTGCTTTTTCCCCAAACTGGTTTAACCCCCAATAGACCCATCTATTTCATTTCCCCAGCAAGCAAACAACGGTATTGGCTCGCCCAGGGGAGGAGAGCTGAATTTCAAGGGAAGGGAAGAACACCTAAGCAAAGACAAACAAATAAAATATTTCATAAGGTGTCACTAATAAATGGCAGGTCAACCAAAGAGATATTTTGCCATATGCTTTCCGTATTGCTCCGTAAATGAAAACCTTAGAGGGCTCTGCAGTTGCTGGTATATAGCTGGAGGTAAAGGCATGTTCAAAGGGAATGCTGGAAGCTAAGAAATCGCTCACCTTCAATATAAGCCATGGCTATAAAATATAACACTTCTACGGCACATTAGATATAAGACACCTAAGTACACAGTGAAAGCCATCATCCCCCACCCATTATCTGGATTTTTGTTATGGACTATTATTTGACATCTTTATTTATACTAGGTAGGGCTTTCCCCAGTAAAGACCATTTATATCCCTGGAACTGATCACAAAGTAACTTTTAACATGCTACGGATAAGAATAGCAAAGCCTGGTTTTCTGTAAGTACATTAAATGCAACACACCTCTAGCGTATCTATTATAATTACTGTGGTTTACATCTGGCAGTTTTAGCCCTCTCCCAAATCCTGGATCCACATGACTCCATGATTATTATTAAAGAGCACACACCGTACTTTTCAGCCAGCAAGAGGCTTGTGTTTCGTAGCTGCAGCTCGAATCAGTAGTTCAAAGATCCACTGCCTGCTGCAGAAGCCTGCAGGTTCAGACGCCAACTCTGATATCGCGCGGCATCCCGTTATATACCAGTGTTCACAGCACATCTTCATTCTAGAGGTAAACAACTGCAAGAGGAAAAAAGAAGCAAACCTGTAGACAAGGAAAATGATGTTGGGTAATATCTGAAGGGAGGTGATGGGGAATCCTTTAGGAGGAACAGGCGATGGATACTCCGGAAGATATAACCAGCAATTAGGATTATACTGAAGCTGTTACGGCTGTTGCACTGTACAGCAATGTCCTCATTAAACACTCCAATGACATTTGCATCGTTAATATCCTCCCCAGCAACTGAAGAATGCCCCAGGCCCACAGAGGTCCCAGGCACCACTTCCACCACCCCAGGAAAGGCTGACAGCAATCCTGACAATTGGCACGTGACGTGCCCACGCTCAGCAACCCACCCACACAAAGCTGTGCTCACAACCCTGCCAAAAAGCCCAGTGCGCACTGGCATTGTTCAAAATTACATCCATTTTATAGTGGCTTTGGGGTTTGCTTTTTAGAAAATCTGAAAGAGTAGGTCAAGGCTAATCCAGCTTTGAGCAGACAACAATTAGCATAACCAACAAACACCAAACCGCTGCTACGCTGCAAAGGGCACAGCCCGGATGTCAACAGGAGGATGCAGGAGTGCAATAGCATCACATCGCAGCTCCTCGGAGCATACAGCAACTGACACCGAGGGGAGAGGGAAGATCTTTAGAACCTCCTTGCCCACTCCTCCTCAAGGAAATCCATACCTGTTAATGTCTAAGGGCATTGGCAACAGACTTCAGTGGTCATTTCTAAAGAGCCACAAGTGAGAGCCTGGGAATGCAATGTCTTGATTATTTTCGGAGAAGAAAATGTAAAGCAGGAGCTATACCTGAGGCTGTCAGACCAACAGTGCTGCAAGTAGCCCAGACGTGTGTCCTAGGAGGAACCTTACAGCTCAGCACAAGTCCCTTAAGGAGCAGCATTATCCAGACATTATCAGGCACTTGGCTTTGATCTGCGCAGTTCGTGTATGTACGTGTCCTGTGCACATTAACTTGTCCAAGGCGGCTGAGTATGTTATTTTTATTTTAATTTGATGCTGTGCCTGCCTAGCACGCTCTGTGGCTTACATAAACCCAAACAATGCCCAAGTCCAAAACAGGGATGCCACTAAACACCCACCGCTCCGTACAGCATCCTCGCTGAGCTGCCCTTGTAACCCCCCGGTGAAACCTCCCTCTTCCAGAGTAATTTAAGCAGCTTCCTTCTGTCACAGAGCACTTCACAGCATGGGAAAGGACCTCCTCCTGGCTCATCAGGTTTAATTACCTGTTAAACTGCCTCACATCTGCACTTCTATTAAGGGACCATGCCCACAACATTAGTGAATCCCACAGCCCAAAGTGGGGCATCTTGGTTACCAGGTCTTTGTTTCTAAACAACGTGCTGGGATCTCCCAAGCAACCTGTAGCCAGAACAAGAGAGTCCAGACCCTCCTTCCTCCTCCTCACCAAAACCCTTCTCCAAGGATTTGATTATCCCCAAATGAAACCTGAGAGATTTTCCCTGTCTCGGTTGCAGATACTCCACAGCGACGCGGCAATTATTTGAATAACTAAATCCCAAAGAATTTTCTGAGTGGGTTTTTGTTGTTTGTGTTTAATTGCCAAGCCTTTTATTATCTATACAATAAAGTGCTACTCACTGACAGGCTTCAGGAATTACTGGGCAAAGGAAAACAATAAATCTAGAAGAAAACAACATACTTTACAGCGATGATAAATTTGGGTGAAAAACGCTCAGATTGCACAGAGTGCTTTCCAGGAAAGTTGAAGTTATATTGTATTATTTACAGTTTCTAAAAATGCGAGGCACAGAAAGATGCTTTCTGCTCTCCCCCCGCCTACATGTACTGATGAGGATCGTAAGAGGGAACTATTAAAATGTGCACACAAGGAAGAGCCTGGGCTTGTTTACTTGGGTGTAGTGGAGCGGCAGAAAACAGCAGGGCCCCTTGCAGTGCAGTGACCTGAAGTGTTTAAGCTTTTTCAGGCAGTGGAAGGGGCAGATGAGAAGGAGGGCTGCCCACAGCCACTGGGAGCTGGGGACAAACCACCTCACTGCGGGACACGGGGCAGAGCACGCAGTCAGCACTGAGATATTGGATGCAGACAGTAGCCTGGATTAGCTTGGCAGCCACCACATTTGTGAATTTCTGCAATACTTTATCTGCATGCAGTTAGAAAAGAGAGGCGTTAAAGCCCAAAGAAGCCAGCCCTATGTCCAAGCTGCAGCAGGGACCTTTTCAGCCTGATGGTAGCAGTCATGGCACCAAAATACACGGCATATGGTTGTTAAATTTATCATTCCTCCTGACTCACCTACATGGTTGCGCCACAATTTCTCATAGATTCACATTTCCTCATTTTTTTCATGTCTCAACACTGGGATTTTGCATCTGTTCTTAAAGATGAGTGCAAATTATATTTTATTTCCCCCCTCAGTTCAGAGAAAAAAAAAATTAGGTGAACAAGGAAACCTACCACAGCAGCACCAGAAGCAACTTGGCACTGACCTACTTCGTTGTGAGAAGGAAGCAGAAACGCAGGGAATGAGATCCCAAAGACCACGGTGCCAGGTGACATCTCACGCACCTGCAGCCCGACCTACCACTGAGGTTTAGGGACAGACAGCACCGCCGAAGGCTCTTGTTGCACTGCAAGCTGAAAGAAAACTCAGGCATGAAATAATTTCAGCCTATTCATGGCACTCAGAGTGCTGCACGTTTTTTTTCCTCAAAAAAAAAAAAAAGTGGAATCAATTTCTCTGAGCCAAACATCTCATGTGACAAATATAAAGCTGCATTAAAATATCTGATGCCCTCACTCTTCCCCCAACACTGCAACACAGGAATTCAAATCAGCTGGGACACTCAAGCTAAGAGCTAAAGCAAGAGGAGATGTGCAATTATAAAGGCTAGTTTGAGGCTAGGGAGAATTGGTAATATTCTCATTTCCCTTTCCTTGAAGATTGTTATACTGTGACTACACATTCCAGAAAACACAGCATGACATTTATATTAGGAAGATGTTTGGGGTTTTTCCTGCAAATATACTAACAGTAGCCACCATTAGAGTTTCACCATTCTCTTTAGCTGTAGCCCTGCAAGAAATTAAATCATACACATTCACTTTTGTGACTTCTAAGTCTTCAATATCAAAGCAAGAGTCTTTTAGAATATAAAACAATGTTTCAGACATCACAGCTTCATACAATATTTGGATTTTTTCTTGTGATGGCATCTGTTTATTTACAAACTGGCACTGCACCGCAGTTCCCAGGGGAGAAAAACTTATTT
>WKFP01014245.1:721141-756450 GCA_011057875.1 Pterocles orientalis
CAGCACTGTGCCCTCATGGCCAAGAAGGCCAATGGCATCCTGGGGTGTATCAGAAGGGGGGTGGTCAGTAGGTCAAGAGAGGTTCTCCTCCCCCTCTACTCTGCCCTGGTAAGACCGCATCTGGAATATTGTGTCCAGTTCTGGGCCCCTCAGTTGAGGAAGGACAGGGAACTGCTGGAGAGAGTCCAGCGCAGAGCCACGAGGATGATGAAGGGAATGGAGCATCTCCCTTACAAGGAAAGGCTGAGAGAGCTGGGTCTCTTTAGTCTGGAAAAGAGGAGACTGAGGGGTGACCTAATCAATGTTTATAAATACATAAAGGGTGAGTGTCAGGAGGATGGAGCCAGGCTCTTCTCTGTGACATCCAGTGACAGGACAAGGGGCAATGGGTCCAAGCTGGAACATAGGAGGTTCCACTTGAATATGAGAAAAAACTTCTTTCCAGTGAGGGTGACAGAGCACTGGAACAGGCTGCCCAGAGAGGTTGTGGAGTCTCCTTCTCTGGAGACATTCAAAGCCCGCCTGGATGCGTTCCTGTGCGATCTGATCTAGGTGTTCCTGCTCCGGCAGGGGGATTGGACTAGGTGATCTTTCAAGGTCCCTTCCAATCCCTAAGATGCTGTGATTCTGTGATTCTGTGAAGTTGAAGATTACCTTGGAACGTAGGTTGGAACTAGTAAGCTCTTAGAGTACAAATGATATTTTTCAATAAACCTTATAATTGGAAATTGTTAACACTTAAGGGAATTTTCTAACAGAGATCCAAGTATTTTAAAACCCAAATAAAGAGGCAAAGAAGATAAGAGAAATTAATTAACAGAATTAATTAACAGAGTCAATTGAATGCTTCAAACTAATGCAAGGTCTGTATTCAGCAAATGTGAGGTAAACCAGAAAATTTCCTTTATGTACACTCCTTAAATCTGTAGGTAATTGGTTTTATGCATTATGCATCTTTATCCAGTTACAGTGAACCACATGTTAATGTAAATAAGAGACATGACTCCAGGAATGGCTTCGCTAAAAGTAAAATACAACGTGAGTGTTGTAAGTGATCTTTCTTGCTGACAATATTGAATTTATACTAGATACCAAAGATTGTTATACAGATCTCCTGGTATGTGTTCCTGCAGAGGATTTTGGACACCCGAGATACACTGTCACAAAGACACATCACACAGACCCGAGGTTATCCATTTCATGTTATGTTGACCGACAGCATGGAATTAACTGCAAGAAGATGGTTTGGTACAACTTGGTTGCACGCTTACTTTGCAATCCTACTGGTTTGCATTTTGAAGTTTTGGGTTGCTTTAACAAAATGCTTTCTACTCGGTGTGCTGAGCAGACAGCAAGTGGCTGTTAGTCCTACCCTGCAGCACAACCAAGAGAGACACACGTGCATGGTTCCTCCCACAACACAGGTTTGGGACTTCTCGCACACCTCTGACAGCTGCAGGGCTGTGGAGCAACCGAGAGAGGTCTAAAACACAACTGTAGTGATCTAATATGCAATTAAAAATCCATTTTCCAGCACAAAGGTACATTTCATTAATTCAAGATGAAATTAGAAGCTGCACTGACAGTAATATTTTGTTTCCAGAAATCTCAGGACTGACAGCTTTCAGCTTTTCCCTTCCACACCGTGTATGCGCAACACTGCTCGACTGCCTTGTTCCCATTTGCACACCTACCTGATGCCTCAACTTTAATATATCAGAGAGCCAGCCATGTTATCAGTGCTTAATCTTGCCATGAACGCCTAAATCGCTCATCATCTCCTCCTGCCTCGCCATAACGGATTGCCTGCGATAGGCTGTTATACCTTGTCTGTTCCATTTAGGTTTTCGACACACCATTGGCCAAACGTCCCTCTGAGGTACTGCGTACGTAGCCTGAAACATGTTGCTGTCAGAAACTTTCTTCCTTGCATTTATTTCATACCTCTCCAGCTTCACCTTGCTTCTGTCTTGAGTAATCCCTCTTGGTATTTTTGTTCTTCAAATATTTAGAGTGTATTATGTTCCATCCCTCCCTCCATCACCCTCAGCACCTTCTGGCAATTTTCCTTATTAATCAAATCCTTCAGGCTCCTGTTAATTTCTCAGCTACTCTTCTCTGACCATCTTCTCAATTACAATAACTTCACAGTGATGAAGTAATCAGAATGTAATTTATTTTGGGTGCACTTATGTAAATACTTTCTAGAGAAGCGCAGCCAAGCGGATCAAGCAGCATTCACACAGGTGCCGCGTTCAGTTCTAACACTTGGACTCACACCCCTCCCACCACACACGAGTTTTTTGCACATTATTTGCAAATTGGCCCCAGTTAAGCTGGCTATCTCTCTAGATAGAGCAGGAACGGGGGTGGCTGTCTGATGAGCTGTACAGCACGAGCAGTTGCCATTCTATGGTTTCTGTTCAAAGCCACCGACTCTCTCCTCTGCGTAATGGACACTTGTACCATACAGGAGTTTTCTTCCTCTGCCAGATGCCATAAGCTTTACATATGGGAGCTCCTGAAGGCTTCCGTCTTCAAGAAAAGAGCAAGGACAGGTCAAAAGGAAAGAAGGATAAAGTGTAAATCCTCCTGCCTGTTCTGCTCCCTGCAGCTCTTCTGTGGATGGGAAGGAGCCTGGAATTTGCAATAATGACCGGTGCAGTCCTGTTCCTCTCTCTGTAGGAGTGGATTTACGCCCCTGGGCTGAGAGACTCCTCAGCTTTCAGCACCTTGTTTACATTTCCAATGGCTCCATCCAGGATGTGCTCCAAATGCAATAACCAGGAATTCTGCACACACAGTAAAATCCAAATGTACTCACAGATTAGGAGGGTCAATCAAGAAAGGTGAATGAGATACTGAGTATCAGTAAGGAAAAAAAAAAAAATCCAGACAATAATGGAAGGGAAAAATAACACTCAAACTAAGGTAATCTTAATGTATGCTAAGGAGCATCAATTGAATGTCTTGATGTTCACACTAATGCAAAGCCTATACTCAACACGCTTACAGGCAAATAAAGTTTCATAAATGTACATCTCTGACATGTGTAAGTAACAGTAAAATAAAGTGCCTTGCTTCAAGAAATCAAGTCCTCTTTAAGAGATATTTCTCAGTGTTACTGTAAAACTTTTTTTCCCCCCTGAGTTTCTAGTATTTTCACTAGACACCTCTTGCTCTTCAGTAAGATCAATCAAGCCAAAAACTAGATTAGAAGATGTACGAGCACAGTTTACAAGCTGTCCGTTAGATGGGGTCTCAAGTACCCTTCTGGACCAAATCAGGCTGCAGTGCAGTACCCTCCAAGTCAATCCCAATTGTTTGGCATTTCACTGCCTAAATACATTTGCTTTCCTCCTTAGTGTCACTGCACATGTTTGGTTCTCTTTGCACTATGCACAGTTCACATTTTAGGACAGGTGAAAGCACAGTGTAGCACTAGGAATGTATCTCTTACATGCAGAAGTTCACCAAGTTTCCCTCTTGACCCGCAGATCTGGGAGCCATTTCAGTTTCTAGTTCTCATGAGCTGACATTCTGCATTCTTGTTTGTGTACTTGCTTAAGCTGTTTTTTTTTATTTAAAAAAAAAATTACATGCACCAAAATACTCTCCCTTTCACATACCCATCCCACGACGTCTGGAATGCAGCTTTCTCCAGAACAGACAGGAAGAGCTTCCCAGATTTCTTTTACCAGATGAATTCTTTTGAAACGTTCTTGCTAGATGATGAAGAAAACAGTTTTACACTTAAAAAGTGAGGTTGAGTTTGAGATGGTCGCAAAGAGCAGGAGTGTGAAGAGAAGCAAAAAAAAAAAAAAAAAAAAAAATCACTGCTCCTGACAACACCCAGCCATGTCCTTAGGGGTTTTGCGAAGTAGACTTGGCAACAACATTGAAAAGACTATCACTCAATAGCTGACTGAAATAAATGTTGGTTTCTGCTAATATGAGCCAGCTGGGTTTATCCTTGTCAGGAATATCATGCATGGTTGGCCCACGGTATATTACATAGGGGTAATGACTCAAACCAGAAATCTCAGAAGCCTGCCCATGCCGTCTGTAACACCAAGTGCCATACATCAGGTTTGCTCTGCAGAGGTTTAATTAACATGAAAAATTGGTTCTCCAACAGAATACCACTGTTAGAACTTCTCTAGATGCTTTTCCTTATGTAAACATGCATTTTTGCTTTGCTATAAAACAGCACAACAGAAAGTTCTCCCCAAAAATCCATCCTCTCCCCTCCATTCAGAAACAAATAGCTTGGCCCTCAATACAAGCAAGACTCTGCATTCATCATTTTTCCAATTGCATAGTACCCGTTCAGGTAGGGTAAAAAAGGGGAGTGGTTCAGGCAGAAAAAGAAATAAGTTTCTCTTTTTCACTACTGATTCATTTCAAAGACGACGAGAACAGGCACGCATTGTTAGAAGCAATCAGTTGGGTGGTTGTATTGGAGGTTTCCGTGTGGCAGACAGTCTGGGCAAGGGTGCTGAAAGCACTCCAGTCCCACAGGCAAGCCCGGGGAGCCCCTTGCCCTCGTCGCTTTTACAGCTTTGGCTCAACCTGCCCAAGCAGAACAACTGAACTGGTGGTTCCACACACGCCCTGTTTGGTCTTGCCCTTCTAGCGTGCCTGCTCACTGAGTCTCGTATCTTCATGCAATTTCCAGCCTGTCTGCACTGAAGACTTCTCTCCCCTCTTTCCAGAGATACAAGTGTCAATTCCTTCCACTGATTTATACCAAGATCTGCTTTCTGTTCATGACTGGTGTCGTTCTACAGAAGGAAGCAGACCTTGACCTTCTCATAATTTCCTTACAACACTTGCTAAGTGTAAATCCAATCTGAAAGCCTCATTTCCACCACTGAAACCAAGCCCATGTCTCCCCACCCCACCCTTTCCCATGTTTGTGGCTTGGCTATTATCTCCACTGTGACGTTCCAGAACACAACTCACTGCAAATGCTTTCTGAACAACATCTCAGAATAACACCATGGAGACAGACTAGCCAAGTTAGAACACCGGGCAAGCCAGCAGCCAACATCTCCACTATCACAATACCCATTTCCCAACCTTGGCAAAGGTTCCTGCCTTTCACAACGTTACCACCAAGTCAGACCCGAGGGACTCATTTGGTAGACACCCACAATGGGTGTGCCCTCTCACTTACATGGGAGATTTAACCAAAACTGCACAAAACGGAATAAATTCCAGGAGCAGAGATTATGTGATACCAACATTTGACTAAGCAACAACCTGGTCCCAGGCTCTCACATCAAATGTAGAAGGAAAGGAAAATTTCAATTCAACATTTCAAATTACAAGTTTTTCATCTCAAAAGTATTTTGATCCTAAGCATTATTTCTGATGAAGAAAGATTTTTTAATTATTGTTATTTTACAACTTTTTTTTGGAAAAGTGGCTTCTCTTCAAATCTTTTTTTTAAGCTATAAAGTGCTACTGTTCTGTTTACTGCATGAAAATTATTAGTATATTTTTTTTAAAGTCTGGAAGAGGTGAAAAAAAGCTAGCAGTAACTAGGACACTTCTAAAATAAACACAGATCTACCACAAAGTAGCCTACAGTCACAGACATGATGTACACTCTGCAACGTTATTTCCACCTTCACTCCACCTACCAGACTCCATTTATTATTGCAGTTTCTTTCCCTCCTGGAAAAACCAAGGTAGGTGCGAGTACATTTATATAATGAGCTGCACAAAGCCAAAGAAACAGAAATAGTTAAGAGTACACAGAGAAGTATGGCCAGGAGAAACAAGATCAGCAGCTTTGAGTATTAGAAATGAAGAAAATATGAAAGCAGAGAAAAAATTGATACTACTGACACCCTTATCCAGATGAAGCCTATCTGGTACATCTGGCTCTTGTTGTCAACTGGAATAAGAAGATACAAAAGGAAAGCTGATACAACGTACATTTGTGTTATTGCACATAGCTAGTGGAAGGTTTGAGCTGCTGCTGGGGTCAAGACAGAATACCTACTTCTTCATGCTTCCTGTGAGCATTTTGTGCTGCCTAAATCCACTGATAATATCAGAACCTGTCTTGGGGATTCAGAAAGGGTTTACTCACATGTAAGTCATTTGATCCAGGAGATGAGAATGAGCTAATCAGCCTGTAGTCATTGCAACATTATCTCATGTATTGAAATAGCTGGGTTTTTAACTAGCTTCTGGCTGTCGGTTCATTTCTTCAAAAACAACCAGCTTACACTTCAGACACTCAAGTACAACTGTAGCTAGGAGGGTTTCCTTACAGATCTCCTGAATAAATTTGGGACCTATAACAGGAAATGATTGATTCATGAGACAAAAAAAGAAAAAAAAAAATCAGGATTTTTCACTCAACACCACTGCAAAGCAATAACAACAGAGCAATCATTTACCAGGGTTACTTTCTTCACAAGGCAACCAGAACAGCTGCAAGAAAGCCTTATTAAGAAAAAAAAAAAAACCCAAAAAAACCAACCTTAAAAAACAATCCTGCCTTCCTCACCCTTTTGCCCAGTCCAAAAAAATAAGCAAATTGTCTCAAAAGCTCTAACACAAACTCCAGTCCTGATGTCCTCCCTTGTGCTCCCTGCCATTGCGCAGAACCTGAGCGAGGAGGCAGAGCATCAGGAACGGTGCACGCTGCAAGTACAACAGATACCAAACCGCTGGGGCCCAGGAACAGATGGAGGCTCACAGCAACACAGCCCGAAGTTCAGTGACGTACCCACCTGTCAGTCAGGAGTTGCCTCTCCTGAGCTTGGCAAAGACCCCGACACCAGTGTTTCGCCGGCCTGACAACCCGGCACTCAAGTTCAATTTCTAGTTCAGCTATGAGTTGACCACAGGCTAACAGGGAAAAATTATACCAATTCCTTTCTAAGTGCTTTCAGACTCACAGAGAGATAGAAGCTAAGAAATCATTATCACTAGAAAAGACGGATGATCTTTGAATTGCTCTGCTTTTTCCCCAAACCTGTGTCCTTGTAAAACTTCCCGTATGCTAGAAAAAAGTTTCAACACTCCCACAAGAAGCATCAGCCCAACGAAGACACTTAATTCTGTGTCTTACCCTGCTCTTTACTCATCACTAAAACACTCCAGCCTTATCTCAGTAAATTTACTTGAGCAACTTTGTCCTACATATTAAATTTTGAGCAAATGTTTTATTTTCCCAGCAAAGGGACTGCCACTGAACAATAGCCTAGAAAGATGCCAGACAGGCTTTGATTTCTTCAGCTGCTTCAGAAAAACAGCCAAACTTACAGTTGGCAGTTGTAGTCACCTTCGAGGAAGCCAATGAAAAGGCAAACAGGTTACATCGAGCAGTAAGCAGAGCAGTAATTAGATAGTCTCGTCCTCAGGTCTTCTGAGCTTATCTTCTCCCCAGCAAAAAAAAAAAAAAAAAGAGAGAGAGAGAACAGGACACTCTCTAGGAGACTTGTTTTAAAATTACAAAGCAAAATAAATCACAAAGCTCCTTAGGCCACCAAAGGTAGGGAAAGGACAAAGGTAGGGAATAAAAGCAAGGTTTTTGCAGCTGGCATTGGCACATCTCTGCAGCAGAAGCGGAGAACATACGAAGAGTCCATGGTACTAAGAGTCAGTTGCCATCTGCATCACACGCATGGCACAGCCAGCTCGAGGAGCTGGGATTTCTCAGGAGTTTTGATCAGGGTTTCAAGGATGGTACACAGAATGTGTGCTCTGTAGTAATTCATCCTCCCCAGTCTCAGCTGGAAAGGCCTCTCCTCCTGAGGACATCTAGTATTTTATATGAATTTGCTCTTAGCATGCACAGACCTGGGTGAAGCGAAGAGGTTTTCAGGTGCAGGAAGCGGGAAACCCAACGGGGTTAGGTGGTGCACGCACACCTCACGCGGGTGTCCTTACTGCAGGAAGAGTGGGACAGGCACTGTACCACTGCCTGTTCTCAACACAAACGAGCTCTTGCATATATGGTCAGCAGTAGCATCTTCAAGGCCCTAAAGAGAGAAACATAAGAACAGATTTATACTACCAACTGCCTGTTGCTGGCAGTGGCCACAACTTTGGTGTGCTCAGAGAGACTAGAGAAACTTGGCACCAAAAAATGCAGTTGGAATGGAGAACTGGATACCTCCATGTGCATCAAATAAACGTCACAACCAGGCATAACACCAAGACTGATTTTTCAGTACTACTGCCTATTTCACAAAGCAGTTAATTAGGGAACCATGGGAAAAGCAGCTCTTGACTTGGCCCTGGCCAGCACCGAGGATCCAGTTCTTCACACCTGGTCACGCAGCTCAACTTCGGCCTATGGACCACAGTGTGTTTAAGTTCCAGGCCCACCTTGGATGAACAGAAAATTCAGAGACTCTTTTTGCAATCAAGAACAACTTGAACTAAGTCCAGAAAAACCCCCCACACCTCAGAAGTGCAGTCAGAAAGAGCAAGATCCTTGCAGATGGTAGAAAGGTTAGATCAACATGACACTACACTGAGGCTTCAAGAAGCTGAAGTCGTACCCCAAATAGAAAGCAGCATGCACTACTCCAGCTGGATGACTGTAAAGGTCGTACCAAACAGTCCAAAACACTTTGAGGAACAAGCTCGCAAAAATTGTAACATCTAATAATAAATCCTGTATCAAAAATGTCCGAGGTAGTACCTTGCTGGAGAGTCTGCAGGGCCAGCGGCTGATCAAGGCAGAAAAGAAGCCTTCACAGAAGATAAGGCCACAAGAAAAGAGATTTGCTTTTTCTTTTCCGTTGAAAAACTTCAGTGCTAGAAGACTTTTCCCCCCAAGACAGTGGGAGCTAGTGGCCTTGGGAAACCCACATAAAGTGCCAGTGGAAAAGGTTATAGCACAGGCAGAAAGCACTAGCAGTGCCAAACCACGAGCGGAGGGGAGTATTCAACCAAGAGTTTTAAATGAATCCAAAGAAAAGAACTGAACTTCTACTTTTCATACCATTTGTTTAGTATCTGACTTCGGCCCCATGTTTAATCTTGCAAGGGAGTTTCTAAGCTGACCTTTCTGGAATGGCATAAATATAACCTCCGAATTACTGTTCACAAGGAAACATCACTTTAAAATGTTTTGCTATGTGCACCAAGAAAAGAAATGCACAAAATGAAAAAGGCACAAGACTTCCACCATGTAACTTGCAAAGGCCTTAATTACGGAATAGTTACAGCTACCAGGATTTTCAAAGCAAGCTAAAGAAGGCAGGTATGCAAATTCCTCCAGAAGGTTAATTGGGTACCTGATAACTCCTTCTTAGGCACCTCCGAAAATCTCACAATCATCATGGGTGGACTGGTTTATCGATTCCAATGCTACTCTTTCCTGTGACAAAACTGAGAAAGTTTACAGAAGTGCAGAGCTGGATCTGGACAGATTTGATTTCTCTCTCCTCATCCATCCCACTTTTGGCTCTTTCTAAGAGTTTGGGTGAATCATCCAGTGTAACACTTCCCTCCCCACTAACTACAGACTGGACCAATGGCGTGGTTTAGGATGGAGATTTAACTGGAGCTGTGTAGAGGTTTGGTTGGGAGTTCTCTCACCCACATCCCCGATCAACAGCTTTGATCTCAGCACAGCAATGTCGTGTCAAAGGATCAGGCGTGAGCTCCTTTGCTCTCACTTCATTCCTGCACTCTTCAATTGCAGTCACATCCTCCACCTGCCTCTCTTTGTCAAGTGGTTGTAAAAACACAAGTTACGAAGTTATAGCTACCGCTGCCAACAGAACATAAATTCACTGCATTATCCCAGACTGTATCATAAACAGCTACATACAGTGGCACTCAGGATACATTAATAAGAAGATATTTAATTACCTTACTCAGAGCTGTGAAGATAAATTCCTGTCTGTAATTAACATTGCAACGTCTGACCTGAAACCAGAGCCTGTCCCCCTGGGGCCACCACCACAGGGGGGCTGGGAGAGGTGAAAGCAGAGAGGAACCCTCCAACCACAAGGATCCAGGCTGCAGCTGTACACACATGTTCTTGTTTTGAACTAGAACAGTTCTTTCTAAGTTCACAGGTACTGCATACAACTGCATCTACCTCCTCTTATATTTTATTGCTAGTGTGCATTACAGCCCTGGGCATCCGAAACAGCAAATCTGAATTCCGAGAACTAGTCTTCTACGACATAACTTCCCTGAGCTACCCATACCTTGGACCTAAGTTTTCAAAAGATACAGGCAATAGTGAGAAATATTCATCTTCACCTTTTGAACTTAGATATTGCCAAGAGCAGAAAGGACACACTTCTCTCACATGCACAAGGACTCCACAATTAGAATTCATGTCTCAGGAAAATACATAAAAGCAAAATTACTTTGATAAAATACTTTCAAATCTCTAAAAGGTTGGAAGGCAGTTTAAATTGTCATGATGCAAGTGCACTTGAGCTCAGTCCTTTCTGTTAGACTCTGATCTATTTGCTTTTTTGCATTTCCCATAGGACATGCCAGTACAATTTTCCCTTGATGTCTGCCATTTCTGAAAGCCCAGAGGAAATTATAAGAATAGCCTCATCCAGATGAAAAATGAAGCAATCAATAGGCACTAAAATGGAAAATTGCATACATGTATATTACATTAACTACACTGAAATACATCTTCCAGGAGACTTTACAGTAATTGTCGCAAAGATAAATCACACCCAAAAAGTCCTTATTAATGTTATGGGAAATAATGTTGCTTTTAATGTAATTTTTTTAACTGATGGCTTGCTAATTTATTTTGGAGTATGCTATAATTAGTAGCCTTTACAACAATTTAGGTTAAAAAAAATAATCAAGAGGCTATGTGGGTCAACACCAACATTGTTTATGATTCTAAAAAGGAAAATAAATCCTAAAGGATTCCAAAGGCTGCTTTCCCAGCAATCGCAGATTCCCAGCTACACAAACCCTTAATTATGGGGTGAAGTCAGAACTGTAAGTGTTAATTAATATTGCTGTTAGGTATTGAGAAAGAGGGGGAAAAACCCAACACAGTCTCAACTCTTACCAAATGCATTTTGAGCAATTCTTAATTCAGTGTTTTCCGTAGATGTAGTTTTGACAATACCACAAGAAGTGAAAATTAATGGAGCACAAGAAGATAAAGGTTAAACAGAGATGGCTATCCTTGTTATTTTTTCAGAGCTAGAGGGATAAATCTGTCCATTCATCCTGAGGTTCATATCCTCAGTTAACATAAGAGACAGTTGTTGCGCATCCATGAAGCCAAGGAGCCTCTCTCCTCTCACTAGCAAACTAGGAGATGCATCCTGCTTTTCCCATCCGTGGCTCATTTGTGCGCCTACAGCCTTTAACCAAGAGCTTCGCCCCAAGATGATTCTCAGAGAGAGACGCATTAATACAACAGAATTTATTAGCAATATATTCAGCTGCCTTCAGTCAACAGCACAACTGCCTGATTTGTACTTTCAACCATAGCCAAAAGTGACACTTTGAAGCATTACAGTAAACACGTGAATGCTCTCCACTAATGAAGCAATAGATTTTTAAAGTTTCTATACAGGTATATTATGCTAATGTCAGATATAAATGTATGGTTATGAATAATATTAAGCTCTATTCACTTGGTATGTTCTCAAACAGAATATAATAATCTCTCAAGCTTCCTCTAATCTATATATCCTCTTAAGAGGGAGATTAAATTTTCATGCTCATTCATAAGCGAGTCACAGAGTCTATGGAATGAACATTATCCAAATGCATCCAAAGAATGTCTCATTTTTAACCCGGGAAGCATCCTCTCCAGAGGCCAAAGAGTCCCTTGTGGACAAGAAAAATGTTTAACTTCCTTAGCTATGCTTCCTAAAATATTTCTCTGTACAGACTCAAGAATACAAATATGATGTATTATAATAAGTTATTACACACACTGTGGATACAGGTCACTGCAGTTTCTCCCTGGGGATTAAAGCAAAAAAAAAAAAGCGCACCGTGAACCTGCTCTTCAATAGCACACAAACAGCAGTAAATTGGTTCTGCTGCATCTCTGTAGTATTGACATATTTCAGGAGATTACTGAAGATGCTCGGCGGTCATTATACTTCCCCCACCCCTGAAGCTGGAAGGAAACAACTGCTGGCAACAGCACAGTCATTTTCCTTCAAGTTGCCAAAGCTTTCACCACCTTACAGCCTAACATAATTGAAGGTACCTCATTAAAGAGGACAGTGCTTTTTCAAACACATTTGTCCTCTTCTTCCTACTTACCTGCGTGTGAGGACCTATGTTTATGAGCAGCTCTAACTTAAAACCTGTGGGAGCCCTGTTACATTACTCAGAGGTTCATTTTAGGAGATGCTCAGGTAGGAGTCGGATACTGTTGCAGGCAGACTCACATTCAAGCAGTCTCCCTGGCCCTACCTGCTTTCTGAACGCCAGGGTCTCCCCGTGTTTGCTCTACGCTTCTCACTGCAGTGCTGTGAACAACCATATCAAAAGCAAACAGGCAGGCAAAGGCCATCTCGCAGAGACCTAAGTGCATATCACAGCCATACGATACGCAGCAACCTAGTGTGCGGCCGCAGGAACAAAGCTACCCACTTGTGCAAGCCCCATGAAGTCTCTGCAACGGAAAAGTAGACAAAAGAATACAGATGTTAGTCCCATTATTTAATTTACTGCTGGGAAGTGTTCTAGTGTTACTGTAGCGACTGTGGTACCAAAAAAATCCTATTCAGAAGTGAAAGAATACTATCTTCCTCATATTGTTCACAGCCATTATGTTTTCTTTGTTCTATTCATTCTTGAACAGATGTTGGAGCTGGAGGCTTGCAGTTTCTCAGTTTTAACCAATACATTTGATACGCTTCAGCATAGACTTCTGAAACCAGAAGCCTCACTAATCCAGTGTGGAAAGCCCTCTGATTTTTTTAACACAAAACTGAATACTTGGCCTTCCAACTAACAAGACTCCTCATTTAAAAAGGAAAGTGGAGTTCACAATATGCTCTCTAGCATTTTTCCAATATTGTTTCAGGAATACTTAAATAACACTTTTAGGCTTAAAGATATTTTCTAGTTTCCTGCATTTAAAAAGTTTTTGGCAGTAAATAATTTTATCATCTAATATTAAAACACAGTGTCAGGCAATATGTTCATGCCAATTGTTCATTAAATACTCTGTCTAGAAAACAAAACATTTCAATTCCCCAGTAACTTCTCTCTTTTACTGTCACAATGAATTCAGTTTGTCAAGAGAGATTAAACCCATGAATCCTAGTAAACTTATCACAGCCCTGGTTTAATTTCACAACACACCTTCTGACCAGAATGCAGATTGCATCAGGTCCAAGGTTAAACGAAAAAGCTGAAGTGTTTTCTTGTAAGCACTCACCAGTCCCCCTGTGTTCCAGGGGGGCTCAGGGGGGGTTATATAGGTCTGGCCCAGGAGGGCTTCCTCTCCCCAGCATTTGCTAACAGCTCTAGGCAAGATCCTACTGTGGAGTATGAAGGTGCAAAGCCAGCACAGCCACTGAAGGTCTGGGAACAGGGCAAGGGAGGGGAAAGGGCTGAATTCAGCAGCAGTGCTTGAGAGCTGGTACAGCAACAGGGCTGGAGTCGAACTTAGAAATATTGATGAACTGCACACAGGGTAAAGCTCAAGGGTATTACCTCTTTACAACCTCTCGCTCTTTCTTTCCTTTAAATGCAGCCTCAGAGATGAGGATTAAAGCTATCAGCACAACTCTCTCCACTTGTGTTGCCTCCTACACAATCGCCTCCAGAGCCAAGCTGTCTCTCTAAACCAGGGTGCCTACGCCAGGTGTGGGTCCCTTCTGTTTTCTCTGCATCACCCACTCTGCAAAGATTCAGGTAACCCATGTTCTTTCTGGGTCACCTCAGGAATCACAAGTTCAGGATTCCTCAGTCTCTTGGACTGAAAACAATCCCTGCGGCTATTGTAGGGACCACTGATAAGGAGTAATGCACTGCAAAAAGGGTCATGTGCTTCCTCTCCTGCAGCAGCATTTTGAAAGGGAGAAATTGATGCAGATACAAGCTTCTGAAGTTTTCCCACTATGAAATGCCAGTTTTCCATTGGTTTAGTTAGTAAACAAAGTTGAAATTACTTTTTCCCAATTAGAGAAACAAACCTGGAAAATATAAGAATGGGCCTGAGGGAGCAAAATGGAAGGAAGGAAATCCAGAAAGCAAGGATTTCTCAGGTGAAGGGGAAACTGCAAAATCCAACATCCCTGACAAGGTAGTGCTTGATAAAACTGAACTTTTGAAATGATCTTCTAAATTCTACCTTCATGCTGTATCGCTCAGCACAGAGTCATGACTCCTTTCTTGCTGAACAGGTACAACCTGAGGCTCTTTGCATCCAGGCACGCACATGACCCTCCGACTTCAATTCCCATAGATCTGCCTTCACATTACACTACATTCTTAACACTCTTGTAACGTGAGGAGATAAGGAAAGTGAAGTACTGCCCTGAACCTCTGTCCAGCAAGTAGTGGCTATTTCTTTACCTCTATTTACAAATTTACAGCTATTGCAGAAAAACAGCTTACTTCATTTCTGGGACTGCCTGGAAACATTTAGCCTCTTTCATAGCAAGGTCATTTTCTTTAGACAAGAAATTATAGAACTAGCTTTTCCAAACAGCAAGTTGTAGGGCCCTTGCAAGCCTCTGAAAGGTGCAAGAGAAGGCAATGGTGACTGTTGGAGCAGGTAAGCATTTTCATTTGCCTGCTAGTTTACCTGCTTACAGCCCTGCAAGAAAAGAGTCCCATCTGTCATCTGCATTCCTACCCTCTACAAATTGCACGAGTTAATCAACAAAGATCTCTCCAGTTCTTGATACTGCTCTAGCCCAGAACTCGAATTTCAGAAGGGCAAACACAAGTTTTACACTGATAACAGTAATTACAATAAAGCATCTGTGCTTCAACATTATGGCAAAGAACTTGCATCACAGAGCAAGGCACAAGTCAATGTAAAGGGCAGCAGTGCTAACTCTGGGAAACTGAAACCTGAACTATCCAGTACAACTACTATCAGCACTTCTACCTAGCCCAGGGAGTTCCACAGCACATACTTTATTTCCCCAACTGTGCCTGGTTATCAGATGAGACATGAACATTTGTGTGTAATTGTGGTTAGAAAAACATCAAAAAGTGTATTAGGTTCCCAGCCAGGGATTCAAATAGAGCCTGCTGGGTTTTGGAGGTCTCTTTCTATAAATTTCATTAAGGTTCACATCTGAACAGACACGTGAGGTTGCTCCCTTTTACAGAGAGAGGGAAATTAAAGGCCCAGGAAAGTTAAAGCACGTGCTCAGAAGCAAGAGCAGAGCAGGGTATGAGCCCAGGCCTGCAGCTTCCTTGGCTTGGATGATCTGACCAGTAAGGCCTGACACTTCCTGAACCACAGATCTTCACACATATCCAAGCAGAGGCCAAAGTGACAGAGAGGTTGAAGAGGAAGGAATGACATCTCTTTACCGTGCGTTTTCCCATAGTGTGCTTGTACAAAAACATTTCCATTCATGTTACAACTTCCACTTTCCTCCTTCACTTTTCATACTAAGTGAAAACTTACTGGTTACTTGACATGTATGTTGTTACCAGTCACCACTTGCCGTGATTCTGTTCTTTTTGTCTTCTCCCTAAGAAGCAGGAAAAGACAGTGCAGGGACATATATATGTGCTTTGGGTGAGAGGACAGAGCAATTGCCACCTTTTAAATAGCTTGATGCCAACTAAGTGAGCAAGTCAGAACAGTCACAAACTTCTCACAAAACGGCCTCAAGAACAATGGGAGCAGCTCTGCGGAAAATCATTTCTGTTGCTGAAGTTCCGTGCAGGTACCAAGCTGTAAAGTTTCCACAGATCTGGAAACACCCACTGTTCTCGTGAGTCGTTTCGTGAGCCGATCCCTAGGTCTGACTAGGTGTGCTATCTAACCCTCCAGCCCAGACAGGTTCATCCCTCGACCCAAACAACGGGAAACGAGAGAAGACTCTGCAAGAGTCATTCCAGTGCTTGTAGCAAGAAACCTGCACCCAAAGCCTGAAGGAGTTAGCAAGAGGAAACCTCTCCAACACTGCGTTTTCCTTTGTTGTGTGAGCAATCCATCTCTCCCGACCAACCCTCTGCATTGCAGCCAAGCCGCCAGGACCACACGAAGCAGGGGGGGTTTGAACCCTAACTCCAGCCCGTCTCCTCCAAGGAGGATGACCTGAAGGTTTGCCCAGGTCAAAGATGCATCTGTAGAGCTTCTCATTTTCCACACAGGGAAGGGAAGCCATAAAATGAGACACACACATTTCTTCTGGCTTGCTGTGTACAATTTCTCACATACGAGGCTTACCCTCCAGAGGTCTTTCAACATCAGATGCTCCCGCTTCCAAGAAAGCTCTCAGCTCTGAGAACAGTCTTGGTTCACAAGGCTGTTTTTCTGCTTACTCCTGTAGACAGGCTCACTCTCTCTAGGTGGTAAATTATTCATTCTACATGTTCTCAATCTAGGCCCAGGCATCTCATACACTGTTTAATGCTGCAAAATCAATATCTACTGAAAGCTGTGGTAGTCCGAGGCAAGCTGTAGAATTTCAAATCCTTTCTCCGGCTCCCATTTTTTGCTGTTTTCAATTAGAAGTAATTTCTGAACAACAGCACACTATTTTAGAGGACAGTAGGTTGCAAGAAGGATTGAGGTATGTTGCAGTTAGTCTACTGAATGCTCTAAAGCCAAACATATGCAAATGTTTTATTTGCTAACAATGGCTAAGTATTATAGGGGTATCCAAACCAGATCAACTATGCTTCCATAGTTTTGAAAAGAACGATAAATGCTTGCTAAAGTGTTTAACAACTGACTCACACTCTGTAGTTGAAAGACAATGAAAGCTTCTGCCCTCCAGAATTTAAGTTTAAAAAGAGCAAGCTACTGTCCCCAGTTTCATTGTGACTAAACAGGTACTAAGGGTTAAGTGTTTGCAGAATCTAGACTTTACATGGATGACTTTAGTCTCTGTAAGGTGTTGCATGCACCTACGATGCTTTCTCTGAAAAATGTATAAGACCATTTGTGCATTCACATTGAAGAGTATATTCCATTTTTTTTAAGTCATCAGGTTACTAAAACCAATCAGATTTAAAAATTTGGCAATAGAATATCCACACAATACCCTGTCACAGTCCTCCAATACTTCAATTCTGGCCTAATTAAAAAAAACAAACAAACCACAAACCAAAACCCCTGGTTTTCCTACGTATAGAGCAGAAAGCAAAGACAAAAGGGAGTGTTAATAACCCAGCCTCCACTTCATCACCAGTAAAACCCTGGGCTGCTTCACTGAATCTGAATTCTGTTTCCTTACAAAGGCCAGAGCATTGACTCTTTCCCATGACCTCGCAGGAGCAGGTGATCCCCTTCAAGTCTGGAATGAAACTCTTTTTATTTAAGGGATGGAAAGGAATTAAATTACGTGCTAGTCAGTTCTGTGCCGTACTACTGCCTTACATTGATTAACACAAAATTCAACTTCATGCTAATCATTGCAAGTCACTGCTGCTGTGCCCCGAGTGCTGCAAGTCACCTTCTTTCAGAAATTGTTGCAGTGCTATTCATTGCGAGCATCCTCCTCCTCCCTGGCAGTCTGACTCTCACCTCCGCTGCTGTGCTCAGACACAGGTACTCTGACCTACCTGCAGCCAGCGGAGAAAGTAAATCCCCCCACTGCAATAGATGCTGTACAAAGGATGGATAAATCACCATCAGGAAGAGTCCATCTCTCTCATACACAGAGACGGATTTGCTGAATGTCTAACCTCTGGAAAAGCAGAATCCAGGGACATCCTCCTTGGCAGCAAGCAGAGTAAAAGCAGGCACTGGGAAACCATCAGCTAACTTAAACCTTGTCACAAAGGGGTTATTTGAATTTGGACAGTGGTGGATATGGACATCTGGGTTTATTTCGAAACAAGCTTTGCATCAGCCGAGTGTCTGCAACACACTGCAAGAAATCAGGTCTCTCCACTGCAGAGTATATATGGGGTGCGGGATGGGCAATGTATGGGGAAGAAGAGATCTGAAGTTCAACAGGGCTGAAGCAAGATGTTTAAAATAGTTTAAAAAGCAAGCACAGCACCCTCCAAGACTGGTCACACGTGGGTCCAGGGACAGTTGTGGTCAGTGGGAAGCTTAGAGCTGGGGAGCGAGTATCCCAGTAGTGAAGCTCTTTTTAGGCCCATGGAGGGGAGAAAAGAAGGGAGCAGAATGATAGGGTGTGTGGCAGGTTGGGGCTGCTGTGCGCTAGCAGAGCAAAACCTGCCTCTGGTGGTTCAGGCTTTCCCCTGCCTCAACTTCTGTGCTCTTCTTTCAGCTGGCCACTGCAAGACTCAAGGGTTTGCAAGAGAGAACAGCACCATCCAGGTCCTGACAACAAAATAACTTGCTCTGCCTCAGCTTTCAGCATCCCCCTCCTCCCCCTCTTCACTGCTTTGTGCTGGAGAGGGACCGCACACCCCATCCCCAAAGGATGTGAACCTCTGCGCAGGTCCGTGGAGCAGAAGCCACCCCTCCATATCAGCTCTGCAGCTATAGACAAAGTACAGGACTCCTATAATGTTGGCACTCACTCTCTCAGCAAGCCTTGGCATTTTGAGACTTCAGCCTCAGCCAAGGAAAAACCTAGAATATCTCTATAGCTTCCTGCACATTGTCTTTAACTAGAGGTGCTTTTAAATTATAAGCCTTACAGATTATTCATACTGTTCCTCTGGAAAAAAATAAAACGTGATAACTCACTTTGGACAGGGAAAAGCATTCCAAAAATTACGAGCATGAGTCATTTAAACATGATAATAAACAAAGGGATTTGCTTCAAAGACAGCTGGTAAAAGGAAAACACTCCTAATAGGTCCCAGCGGCGGCTTTGTGCCATGCCACCAAGCTTCTTACAAGAAGGCCTGATCAACACGAGAGTCTTTAAAATGCTGTTTGTCAGACTGCACCAGTAGTCAGCTCATGCTCTCCTTTTGCCCTGCCCGTCCCTGTGCAGCTGGGTGAATAGTGAAGAATATTAAATAAAGGATTGAAGAAACAAAGATCACAAAATTAATCAGATAAATTATTCAAGATATTATTTGCCAAATTTTGCTGCTCACATTGCAAGAAAGAAATTGAGCTCCTGAGAATGTCACACACAAAAAGGCTGTGCCTACAAAACGGCTTTGCAAATCTTAAGCAGACTGTTATTCAGCAATCCCCATGCCCAAATAGCTCCTACTGGCCAGAGAAAGGAGAGTACAAGAGACAAAATAGAGGTTTGCTCTCCAGCATCAAAATGGGGGAAAAAATACATATATTTATCTTAAAGGTCGGTTCAGTCATTGAATAGTTGCCTAGCAACATTTCCTAGCAACACCACTGCAGAAAAACCACGGCAAGCACTCTCCTACAAGTCAATTAGAAATGGTAATTTGTAGGGGAAGATCCCACCGTCTGTTCCAATTAGAAACAACAACTCTTTCCTCATCACCATTCTTTTTTTTATTAGAAGCTTTGTAAATTTATCCCTTGCCCATTTTACTCTGCCTTTCTTCACTTCTCCTTCCCACGTAACAAAACTTTACACCAGCAGCAAGTCAACGCCGACAGCGTTAGGAGCAACACCTAAAAATATAATACAACCCATTCATCTTCATTTCCAAATCAGTGATCAGTTTCTTCTCTTCTGCAAAAGAAGCTCAAGAGACACAGCTGGCTCTTCAGTACTCTAGGTATGGAGATACTTTCAAAGGAAGAGTCCTACAGCAAGCTGCAGTTCTGGCTCTAGAAGTTGCACTGTGCTTCCCAAGGTTCACACGGCTGTAGCTGGGTAACTTCATGTCCTGAAGCATAATACAATCAGGGAATGTGGGACTGCACCAGTAAACTACTACACTTCTGTGTCACAGCATCTGTAAGCAACAGCAATGGATAAGAACAGTCTGTTTTTTAAAAAAAGTAATTAAAGTGCTTGGTAATTTCATGTCATTTAATGCAATGTGTTCTGAAATGAGATTTGAAAACTAAAAAGCCAGGCAAATCCTTGAGTTGGGAATGATCACATATTTAAAGCCTTTCATATTTGAATCTGTCAATCTCAGCAATGAAATTAAATGAAGAGAAAGGGGAAAGAAGAAAGTGATCCTGTGTGGGCTGGTGACTGACTGAGGTTTAAACAGTTTTCTACCAATCTCTCCAATATACAGTAATGACAAAAAATAGATTTCCTGCTGTCAAATGACCATAATTTTCTAGTTGTTTATTCTCTCCAGAGCCAAAAAAGCTATCTCCCATTTAATGCCTTACAAAAACTATTATATGCTTTCATTAGTGTTTCTCATACTCACTCCTTCTTTCATATAGATTGCCAGTAATTTGGGGGAGACCTCTCGTGGAGTTTGAGGGAGATAAGCTTCAACAGAACACTCACAGACCTCACCCATAACCCACTCCCATTCCTAACAAGCTGCAAACTCACAAAAACTTAAAGAATAAGAGAAGTCCCTTCAGAATCCTAGATGCTGGAATGTGTTTTCCTAGCACTGCTGTCTAAAAGCAAACAAGGCTGCTGACCTACCTGTGGCCCGGCACACCTTCGCTACTGAAGCACCAGCCAACACAAGTGCTGCACTGCTGCTGCTCAAAATCCTCTTTGAAAAAGAGGGGAAAAAGTCAAGGGTTGGGGCCAGCACATGCCATGAAAGAGATGCATTAGGCCATAGTTACTTTTCAAAGTTACAAGTCCTAGAACACTAGACAAGGGGGCAGGAAGAGAGTCAGACTGCCTCATCTGTCCCCCTGCCTCGGACAGGGCCAGCTGTGACCCACACCACTCCCAACATGACCTTAGTAACCACCAGCGATGAAGATGCTGCTACCTCCAAAGACAAATTGTTTCAGTGTCCTATTAACTCGGCCATTAACGGCCAAAGCTTTGCTAGATTTGAAATCCTTTGACTTCACTCAACTCTCTTTAAAAACAAACACACTTTTTTTTTCAGAAAAATTCACATGGCCCATAGGAC
Organism: Pterocles orientalis; assembly: GCA_011057875.1. NCBI lineage: Eukaryota > Metazoa > Chordata > Aves > Pterocliformes > Pteroclidae > Pterocles > Pterocles orientalis. The sequence goes on from WKFP01014245.1 coordinate 742,220, forward strand.
ACCTGTAAAAACTTTGCTTCTGTTCACAAGGGAATTTCTGCTTTTCCCAGCTTCCAAATCCTGATGCATGCATGCCATCGCAACTTGTCTCTTCTTATGACGTAGGTTGGGCTGCTGCTTGCAGCTGTTTTCTGGCCATCCTCCTACAAAAGAGACCCTCAGCAACAATTCCAACGAGGTACGGCTGCTTTGCAGTGGCTAATGCAGCTGGGAAAACATGGCAGGCACGTCTGGAGGTATCCAACTTCAAGTTGAGAAATGACGTTAGAGCTTTAGCAGCACCAGCTTTATAGACACTATTAAGAGAAAGCTTATTAGTCTGTCAAGCCTGTGTGGTGAATCTGCAACCCTCTGGCTGACTACAGCTTCATAAAGCCCACAGCAAAATTATTCAATAGTAACATAACCGGCAAAAACCTCAACTGTGTGTTTTAATGTATAGCTTGTCAAAGTTATTTGAAAGGTCTCTATAGCCTTTAGCAAGGAAAAGGTTCCCCGCACTTGCCTGAGAGCAATATATTTGGTAATAAGGTAGTACAATCAAAAAGCAGACCTTCCTCCATAGCAAACACATTTTGACACTCTGATTTATGTGACAGTATCCTGCATCAACTAGAGTTGGGAGATGGATCTGCCTACACCTTCCCTTTAAAGCGAACACAGTAAAAATACCAAAAGAACACTGAATCTCCAGAGCTAGCTCAGGAGAAAACAAACCAAAAGCAGGTTAAATTCTGCAACAGCAAAAACACAAATGCATTAAGTGTGACGGATTCAAATAAAAGGGTGTGAAACAAGTATTGCCATTCCCATGTGAACATTCAAAGAGGAAGGCAGGGATAAACCAAGGGGCTCCTCTCTCCTTATCACCTTCTCAGCCTCTCCAAGAGTCCGTGCTCCCTGCTCTACGGCTGGGCTGCGGGTCTGCTCCCCATTCCCCTCGCTGTCCCCCATTGCCGCTCATGGGGTGCTTGCTGGGCATCTTGGTCTCTCCCAGCCAAGCACCATGGCTCTCCCTAAAGGAGGTTGCCCTCTTGCACAGGATCAACCCAGGGATGAACAGAGACAGAGCAGTACCTTGCTCTCTTTTGCCCAAGCACAGCTTTTAAAAAAATCAAGCAAACCATGAAGAGTGAACAAGCGAACCACATCCCCCAGCTAGAACCACCGATGCTCCCTGGACATGGACCCAGCTTCACGAAAGTTAAATGTAGTTAAGTGGTTAGAAGTTACCCTTCCAATGCCATGATTTGGGATTATGTAAATTCTGTGTTACGAGTGCAGGCAGCAATTTATAGTCTTCTACCGAAATTGCAGTACTGAAACTGTGTTTGCTCATCCCTCAAAAGGCCAGAGAAGACTTTCACAAAAGAAATGAAAAGGTAAGATTTGAAAGGCAATTTCAGAATTTAAATGAGAAAGTAGTGATTATGCTTTCAGCCCTTCGTGACAGACAGAAGGGCTTTGTTATAAAGGTAGGCTGGAACCAGCCCAACTCAACTATCAGAAAAAATAGAAAGACAAGAGAAAAACCAAAACAAACAACTTCTCTGCATCAAAAACATCATCATGCTAACAGACCAGAGAGCCAAGATGCTCTCCCTCACAGGAACAGGAGGGCAAGTGAATAGGTCACTAGAGAGCCCCATTCAATCCTGAAAAATGTCAAAGCGCCAGAAAGAATCCTGCAGTGTAATACAATGGCAAGATGAAATACATTACAGTCTGTGCGTCCCAAATTCCTTTATGTTCTTAAGATGCACTCAGCCATGGCAAGCACCAACTGCTCCTCTTCCCAGCGGAGTTAGCTGCTCCGTACAGACCCCGCTGCAGTCCCGCAGACTCAGTAATTCAGCTTTATCCACGCTCATTTGACATGGATGAACTGGAGCCAGAGCGAAAACAAGATGACAGAGCCAGAGGACAGCTCCCAAGAGGAGCAGCGGGCTCCCTCCCCAGCACCCCATGCCTTCACCAGCTCGACCTGCAGGCTCCCAAAGTCCCCATGGTACAAGGTACCCCAACTCCTTCAGGAGAAAGCACTTAATTCTGCTTTAAGCAAGAATAATCCTCCCTGTGCCCAACAGGGAAAAAAGTATAGAATAAAATGCAAGTTCAAGAGTCTGCCTTTGTTACAAAGAAAAAAAAAAAAAGTGTGTAAAGAATATTGGGAAGCACTTACAAAACAAGCCCAGGTCATTGATGAAATCTGACAGCCTCTGGGCAAACCCCACAGGCTTTCCTGGAGACATCTTTCCTGAATATCATGTCCATTCTTGTTTCAAGTTCTCCTTTTACTGAGAAACCCAAGTGCCTAAATGCTTATTTGTGGAATACCAATAGCCACAGCTTGCAATTGAAACGAAGACATACCAGCAGAAATCATTCAGACAATGCTTTCTGTAAGTCAGAGGGTAGGTAGGATGCAAGCTGTTAGATGCCAAGAAGAATAGCTGTGGCAAACAATCCCAACATTTTATTTGGGCACACTGCCACGATGAAGAGGAGCTTTGTCTCATGGATAACCTACAAACCCCCACCTAAGCTTCCCAAAGCTTCCCCACTCAACACAAGTTCACGGTCATTAGACGCACACCGGATAAGTCATTGGCCAGATCTTACTGACAATGAAAATTTATTACCACCACCTGGACAGAGAGTCAAAGGAAGGCAGGGAGGGTACTGCTCAAAGCCAAGCCTCCAATGCACCCATTAGACTCGGGTGGACAGAATCTGTCCATTCTAGGGATCAAAAGACTTCAGTTTCTATTTTCGTTTAAGAGGACGGCACATTTCTCAAGTCCTCTCTTGCCAAAGGAACTACAAGTTCTTTGCACAAAACAGTCTCGCACAAGACTACATACAGGAAGATGTAAAACAGAATTGTAAAAGCAATTTGTTTCCTTTAGCAGATTTCTTGTTCACCAGAAAGTATTTTCACAAGAGGCTATCTCCATGCTTTCCTCAAAAAAGAAGAAACAGGATTGGAGAGAAGGAAATCTGAATGCACTTGCAACGGATTTTCCAAATCTTCAGTAATTAGCACTAAACGCTCATTTGCTCAGACTCCTTTCTTCAGGCAGTTTACCTTCACACAAACTTCACTTAGAAGAACACCTCTCCTCAGAGGATCAGAGATGCAGGATTTGGGCAGATACCCACGCCTCTGACACAAGGCTGCACACAACTCTTGCAGCAAGCTGGGGAATAAACAGATTGGCATGTCACTCTCCACTCTCCCAGGGAAGTGAGAGGGAGCAAAATCTGCTGCTGCTCAGACACAGCATCTGCCAACTTGCACATTTTCCTCAGAGAAAGGAGAACAAGGAAAAGAAGGTTTGCAGAGAACATTTTTTGCCTCCTCTGATTGTAGCCTTATTACCTGCCAGGGTTCAGTCTGCTTCAGTCGCTATCTGCCCAGAAATTACTCATGAGCAGAAGGTAAGGCTAAGGCAAGTTGAAGTCCCCTCTGAAATTTCACAACATTGAAATGCAAAATCATCTATAAGAATAGGGATGAGCTGTAACAGCAGCAAAGATCTAAGATGTTTGGCAAGCCTGAAGTAGCTTCCTAAAGATGAAAAGCATTTGAGAGGTGACACAGCAGCATACTGATGACTCCGTGGAAAGAACCGCTGCTCTAAAAGGCATAAACCAGATTTACAGATGGCAAATCTCAAGGTGTTCACATATACCTACACCAGAACCATCCACACGTTTTCAGCCACATGTAAGGGCTGGGGGAAATTGTAAAGTCCGTTCACACAGTTTTATAGCGCAAAGGAGCGGCTCTGTGTGACTGGAAGTGCTTAACAATGTGCCAATTATACTGTTCCAGACCAGTTTGCAATGGGAGATGGGAGAGAAGACCCATGCTCTGCTGTTCAGAGCATCCAGCACCCATTCCTGGGTGGAAAGCTTAGTAACTGCCTCTGCTGGGAATGTCTTTCCCAACCTCCTTCCCCCTCCTCATGATACACCCCATTTCCACACCCCACCCCACCCCCAATTAAAAAAAAAGGAAAAAAAAGACAAAAAACCCTCTTAAGCCTCTTTGCAGCCATGTGTTACCTCTCAGGACTCAGCCACTGCCCGAAGCACCCTTTCCTACTGAAGAGAGCAGGATTGCTCAGACAGAGGCTTCAGCAGGAGTGTAGGTGGCTACAGCTAGGGATTTTGTTAACAGTTAAGCAAAGCTTTTCGCTGGAATTGGATCACCCAAATATTTGTCTAAAAGGCAAGGCAAGAAAAATGGCGTGTTGAACTGCGATGCACTGGCAAATACTCTTGAGCAATAAAAAAAAAAGCAGAGGTAGCAGCATGGCTGTATGCCAGTGAATATTCATCACAAGAAACCATTTTCATCTGCCCTACTTGGGATGTGGTAAATACACTGCAGGTAACTGCAAACCCTTAGGCATCGACTGCAACAGATTTGTGTTCTTCAGCACTGCAACACCAGAAGCTCCATTTAAGATCACGGGGCACCTTATCTGCAGCTCTTGCTGTTGTGCAATTGCTATGGTATCTATAGGCAGAGAAAAAGGGAGTCTTAGCAAGTGTAATGAACATATTTCTTCCCTCAACTATCTCTTTGGAACACCTCAAGAGTGGCTTAAAGCACAGGTCAGGAAGTCCAAGTGGTTATTGCACTGAAGGGATGAGAGCTGAAAGGCTCCAAGGATGAGAAATGCTAACTATTGTGATTACCACACACTGATCTCAAACCAGATACCACGATAACGAGAAAAGGATGGGCACGGTCTTCAAAGGACAGTCATTTTTCACTGCCTATCAGCAACAGTTCAGCTATAGCACACAGTCTCCCCATATGCTATAATTATATTTTCGGCTGAGCTCACAGACAACTATTCCTCAAAACTAGTTTCCATTTGAGTGGAAGTGACCAACTCCCTGCTACACATACTGCAAGTCAGATGTGGACATGTGGGTCACGTGGAGGTGTTGATTATGGAACTAAATGATCTTGCAGGTCCCTTCTAACCCAAACCATTCAATTAACTTCTAAATCAAGTGAATTAAAAGCATTATATGATACACTTGAATGCACAACTTGAATAGTTCTGTTGGTGCAAGGCCTGGATCCAGTGGCAACTACTTTACAAATCAGGGCACTCAGGTAGCCCAGATCCAAAATAATCCTTCACGTTCACAGACAAATAATGTATTTCTGAAAAAGCAGCAGGGAAAGGCCTGGCAAGCACCCACAGAGCACGTATGTGGAGATTGCAGGTTAGTTGATTTACAAATGCTAGGCACTCTCCACCGTCACAGGGAAAGGAGAGGAAGGACCAGAACATCCAACGCAGTATGCTTCATTCTGCTGAAGAGAAATTTCCACAAGCAGCTGCTATTTGTTGCCAAGATGGCCAGTTTAAAAACAAAAGGCATCCCATGCTGTTAAATGCCCCTTTACCACCCTTCTGGCTGCAGGAGCTCCACAATTGCCACCTGCTTCCCAATCAACACAAAAAAGCTCCAGAAAAGAAAGAAAAAATAGATCAATTTATACAAAGACACAGAAGCATCCAGGAAGCGGTATTACACATCTTTAACCTTGGTGCTTGCATTAAAGTTCAGTGATTTTATCCAAGTTGTCCCTAATCTACCGTGCTTGCACCGAAACAAACGCTTGTTTTACACTGTATTGCTCGCTTCCTACAGACCCTTCACTACATTGCTCCCTCGCTGCCTCCCAACTACCAGACCTTGCAACACTTGGCACTTCTTGACTTTTTTGGCAGTCTTTGAAGCTCAGGATTTCACTAACTTATTTCCATGCTTTATTTCTTCTAAGAACTCCTTCGTGAAGTCTGCTCAGTCTTGGGAAGCAACACTGCGCTAGTGTGTGCCTTTTATAAGCAGGAGCTCAAGCGTGAAATGGGAGAAAGGCTGAGCACACGTACCCTCACACTGCAGCATAAATGAGTTGGAGAACAGAGCTCACATGAGAGATGGGGAACAGCTTCCTGGCCTGGAAGCAGCTTTCCATTTAGGAAGATGAAAATTGATTTCTCCCCTCTGGTTCAATTAATTACTATAGCCATCTCTACGTGATTGAGTAGATGCTTTAGACCAACAGATTTTCCACCAGCAAGCAGGGCTGGATGCTACCATCCATACCAGTGCAGTGCCATAGCCAGCCTGGCTTTCACTGTGCTCCATCATCCCCAGAGCACACTTTTTCCTTCAAGAAACTCACAAACAACTTTCCTACCCATCTCACAGCAAGCCATCCTTTAAGGTGACCAACAAAATCCAGGATGTCACTGTCCATAAGCACCTGCTGCCCTGCCAACCAAGACTTGGGGCTATTTTCCCTACTCCCGTTAAAATGAAGCTACAAACAGTTTTGCAGGTAGGATGTCTTTTAGTGTGCCCTGTGACCACTACGCAATTTCTGTAGAGCAACTCCTCCTCTAGTTCATAGGAGTCTTCGAATCTTCTGGGGTAAAGACCATGGTTTCTGCAAGACCTCAGGAACAAGTCAAGCCAGCCTGTGACTCAGTTCAATCCATCAAACAGGAAAATAATATTCCGCAACAATCCCCCACAGATTTTGTAACAAAGCTCCCAACCCTTGAACTACAGACCACATTCCAATTCCCAGCCTTTAAATTGTCAGGCCGGAACATGTACAAGTTTCTGCTGCAAGGAACAGACTCTAAGATTCTCAAAGCTGAGTATTCTATTCATTTGAATCAGGACTCGTTGAGTTAAATTGATTTTTTTAATGTGTTTATCCTCTAAAGGGACTTTTTTTTCTTAAATGCTGATATGCTGAAACTGTGCCTATTCAATACTCATTACTGAAATGTATGGAAAGCTGCCAAAAGAAGCGATGCCTTCTGGACTAAACAAGGGATTTATTACTGAGAAACCACAGCACAGGGTAAAAATCCATCACAAACTTATTGATTTAAACTGATTGCAAGTAATCACACACAATTTATATTAAGTGAAACATACTGCCATCTAATTTGGAGTAAGTGAATTGAATGCTACTACTCTGAAATCTGCTTAAAAGCAAACTTTAATTGATATCCAAATAGAAATAATTGAAGCTTTCAGAAAACATGAACAAATGTTCCATTATCTCTGTTTATTATGTATTGATAGGTCATTTTTACCTATTTAAAAATAGTTAGACAATAATTACAGTATTATATTTCATCAGAGATTTATACATAAGCCTGAGGTCAGGTTAAATAGAATTGGACAAGTACTGCAGCTACAGCGTGGAGAACAGTATTTGACATGCAGGATGCAGTTTAAATGACTTCAACTTGCTCTTAATATAAAAGCCCCAAACTTTGCCTATTTTCCACCCAAAATATGATGAAATAAAATAATACATTTTACTCAAACATGCTTCTCTCACCTCCAGAGGAAGCATCTCAGGATGAAAACTGTAACGTATGGCACAAGTTATCAGTGTGGTACCACATCTTCCCTCCAAGATCCCATTCAGGGAAGTGTGCTTGTGAGTCTCCTTTGATACAGCACATCATTGGATCCCAATCCTCAGCAGCATTAGTCAGCCCTATAACCACTTTTATTTCTCAAAACATTTGCTGTTCTTTTAAACTGTCAATGTGTAAACACTGGCAGGAATAATAAAAACAAAAAAATTGTTCAGAATGAGGTTGCTCACACTCAGAACCCTGGCTCTTAATATTTAAGGATGTAGGAACATAACATTTATTATTAATGAAATCACTTGCTTATAACAGGAGCACAGAGCATGCCACCACTTTCAGTATTCAACTGGCTTCATAGCTTTTGAAGACCAAAAGCCCACCTCAAATCTTTCCTCATGGAAACTCTTCTTCAGTCATATTTAGACTAACATGTAATTTCTCAACAAGAGCAAGTACGTGCCAGATCACAACGTGATAAACTTACAAGGTTCACCAGAAACATTTCCACTGTCCTTTGTGTTGCAGGTTGGGTTCAGACAGTTCCTCATCAGCTGCCTGTTTGCAGCAAGGTGCATTTCAAGCCTTAGGTGAAATTAAAAGCATAAATAGGGTTTTCAGATCTTGGGATGAACTGAAAATTTTACTTTTCAAGTAATGCTCTAACACTCATGAGTTTGAGCCTAACCCTGCAATGAGCTGCATACAAGTGGAACAGTTGCCCATAACCAGCCCCATTACAAGTCAATTAAGTCCATTTGCAGAGTGCATTGCAGGACTGGGCCCTTAGGAATTTGTTATGTTTCGGGAGCTTATTAAATTGCTGCATATCTCCAACAAAACAGCTCTGCATCCACATCATAGTTTACTCCTGTTTGCCTGCTTAGTACTAGCCACCCATCAGCTGTTATTGTTGCACAACCAGACACTTCAATTTATATAAACTTTCCCCATTTTTATCATAACCTGGCTCTTGACACCAATCCCCTGATCAAACACTACAAAAGGCTCTCTGCTTTTCCATTGCTCTGAGATGAAGCAATACTCGGCTGTCATGGACAAGGCTAAATTATACCAGAGGACGTCCATGCCCCTCAGGTACTTGCCAAGCATAACTTAAATTCTAGAGATGCTACTCTCAGAAACAAAACCTAATTTGAAAGCTCATTTCTTTAAAAACAAAGCTACCTGCTACAAAGGCACCGTTTACCAGAGGCTTTTTTCTGTCCAGTGATGTGAACGTTGGTAAGCCATAACAAGCCTGTTAACACACAATTCAGAAACGCTTAACTGACATTTCTCCCCAAAAGTACATTAATCGGATGCAAGAAGCTGAGCTGGTTTGATGTGTTTGCTTGCCTTGTAAAGTACTTCCTCCATAAAACAAAGAACAGTATGTTATGGAATCACAGAATATCTCAAGTTGGAAGGAAGCCATAAGGATCGTCAAGTCCAACTCCCTGTTCCCTGCAGGACTGACTAAAACTAAACCATATGATTAAGAGCATAGCTCAAATGCCCCATGAACACTGACAAGCTTGGTGCTGCGACTGCTTCCCTGGGGAGCCTGTTCCAGCGACCAACCACCCTCTCAGTGAAGAGCCTTTTCCTTACGTCCAACCTGAACTTCCCGACGCAGCTCCACTCCTTTCCTCGGGCCCTGTCGCTGGTCACCAGGGAGAGGAGGTCAGCACTTCACCCTCTGCTGCCCTTCTCGAGGAAGCTGCAGACTGCGATGAGGCGGTCCCTCAGCCTTTTCTTCTCAAGCTGAACAAACCAAAGGACCTCAGCCGCTCCTAAGTCTTGCCCTACGGTAGCTTACCCTCCCATCTCACGAGCCTTGCGCTGCTGTTAGGAGACAGAGGCACAGATTAGAAAAACATTTGTTTGTGGTTCCTGAGCCCAGGGCTGGGCCCCCCAAAAACCACACGCTGCCAGCCACTGCTCTGATGTCAAAAGAGATGTGAGCAATTAGCAAGTTAGAGTAATAAGTAATCCTTTTCTCTGAGGGGTAAATTTATTTCTTTCTTCATAAATACAAGTAAAACTTCAGTCAGAGATAAACTGTCACAAGGGAAGTGAAAAAGGTGTGTCAAGGAACTGCTAAGGCTGAGCAGACACAACCAGCAATTTTCCGCTATATTTCTCCCTCCGCACTCCTTCTCAGCACTCTAGCTATTTCCACCCGGTCTCTAAAGCGTATACTTGAAAAGCAGCCAGCAAAAAACAAGAGACGGGTTCAGTGGATCAAATGCAGAAAGACAACTCAGGCACCATCTCCGAATAGGAAATACTGAAATGCACAACCTGAGAATCGGTTTTCGGTATCAAAAGCTGCTTGCAGTAGGATTGTTTCTGGGCAGAGTTCTACAGGTTACAGCTGTGGTCAACAGAAAACAAGGGTCACACAGGTGCTTTCATGTCAGAGTGGCAGCAACAGCACATCCTCCTCCTTCATAATCCTACTCTGATGTGAGAGCTAGAGCTCCTCTGAAAACCTGCAACAAAAAGACATCCTAAAACCAGGGGTTTGTGTTCCTGACTAACCCATTGCCTCACACTTGGATCATTGTAGAGTACACCACAGAAAACATGAGATCTCCTGAAACAAATTGGTTTTATTTGCTGTTACACTAGTAACGCCACACAAATACCTAAACAGCACCAATGCCATACGTCCCCCCACATCCAAAAGTGAAGGCGCACAGGCCCTTAGCTTCAGATTTAACAGGCTGTTCTATTAAAAACCATTTGTGTTACACTGCAGTAGTTTGACACCCTGCTTTTCAGCATTAAAGCAACTCTACTGCTAACAATTTCACCAGCCCAGCACCAGAGGATGACAGCAGTACTGACAGCATGCAAGAGTGTAAGGGACATGAAATGAGATGCTGCAAAATGAAGTTTAGACATGCTTAAGCAGTTGAAGCGGCAGTTAAATATTTGCTTTCTTTCCAGTCCAAAAGGAAGCAGTTTTACTAAAGGACAAGCTATCCTACACACTCAAAACCCATCACTCCCAACAGCTCTAAGAGGCCACTGCTCTGCTGCTCCATATGGCAACAAAGCTGAAGTCAGGAAGCAAACACAATCAAATCAGAAACACTGCATTTACACTCACTTCAGACAAAAAAAAAAAAATCCCAAGCATTAGGGGATTAGCCTTTTTTTTGTGACAATAGCTGGAGGGTACCCCACCTTTCTCAGGCCTGTCCTAAGCCCCATTCACAAACTCCAGCCTCTTCCAAATAAGGTATCTTCTCAAATATTTGCACTAAGGCTTCAAAAAAAGGCAGCTCAACCCCCTTCAGCCCCTACCCCAACTCACACACAGCTACCCAGATCTCGCAGCAGGGCTTCCCTGCACTCACTGCTTTGGCAGCTCCTGTCCCCTAAGGCTCAGCTCCAGCCCTCTAGATGCAAAATGACTTTATTGGCCACCCCCTGACCCCCAGGCTACAGGGAAATCCTCAATCACCCCCAAAATCCCACTGGCAAACCTGAGCCACTCAGATCCCAGCACCACAGCCCTGTCCGTAGGAGGCTGAAACTACCCTCAAAGGCACACAAACAACCTCTGCACAGGCTGGAGGTATGAGAGGGGACAGGGCTCAGCCAGCTGCTGCTGCAAGCGCTCCCAGCCCCATCCCTGCCCTCTTTCTTTTCTGTTCCTGCCTACACTCCAACATTAAGTACTTCACAGGGCTCCCAGGGAAGTGGGAGCTCAGGGAAAGGGAGGTGGTAGGAAGTGAATCTGGAAAATGCTTTAGAGGAAGAAAAACAAAGGGACTGCTAAAAGTTGTTCACAGCCTGCATGAGAGTTGGAGAGAAGCTGTAAGACATGTTGCAGATAGGAGTTACTGTCACCCAAGGAAAACTTTCCTAACACAGAAAAGCAATCACAAAGGTTTCCTTTCTCAAAGCTCCCACGAAAGGGACTCAGGGCAGTGCCTTAGAGCACTGACCAGATCTCCATCTACTAGATACAAAAGTAAAGGAAATAAAACGCCAGACTTTCAAGATGAAACACTGTCTGGCATTAGCTGTACAGATGCAAAAGGCCACAGGGGAGCAAAGAATAGCAAGCAAACCTAGCACAGCTCAAACCTAGAGCCCTAACCCTGGGCTCGCTGCCTTTCTGGGTCTACAGCAGCCGAGGGCTGGCCCAAGAAAAGCCTTAGAAGACCAAGATTAAAAACCCCAATGCACAACTCTCTATAGAGAGTATTTTGCCTCCTTTTCTTTTCCTACAGGAGGTATGACACTGCCCACTCTCTAAAAGGGACAAGAACAGACTCCCAGGCTTTGTTGTTTGTTTTCTTTTTAAATAACCTCCCTGACACAGTCTCCACTGAGATTTGGAGGCCCTGACTCCCCACCAGCACAAGCAAAAGACAGCAAAATACCACAAGATGGTTGCTCTCCTGGGTTGTGGTTTTAGCCTCAGGAGGATATCTTCAACAGATGAACTAAAATGTAAGTCAATTTTATGTCAAATAGCACAAAAACAAATCCCCTCACAATCACATCTTCCTTTGGTATCCTTGTGACAGTACCCACACACACCTCATGCATACAGCCTGTTACTTACTCATGGTTGTCCTCTCTTCCTTTATATCTCAGAAAGTGAAGTGTTGATACTGAACGTGAAATAGAAATTCATCTGTGCAATGACTGTAGTGAGCTGGTATAGAAGCTGTCAAACCGAAGAAGTGTCTTAGAACTGTCATGGTATAATGAAAATACTCTTTAAAACTCTGTGACAACTGCAGAGCGAGAGAAAATGAAACTGTCCACACCTGGAGACTGTACTGTCCATGCGTGAGCACATCAGCCTCTGTGCTGGACTGTACAGCCAGACTGAGTCAGGGCAAGCTCTAATTCCAAAATGCTGGATCTACAGCAAAAAGGGGCAGGGCAGGCAGGCTACTTTGCTTCCCATTCCCCCTGTGCCAAAACAGGCAACTATTGCAGGAGGCAGGAGAACTGCCAGGATTCCAAGTGCAAGTAGCTCCTTGCAAAGGATCAGCCTCAGATGTCTTCTCCTCTCCACAGCCTGCAAGGTCGCAGCTGGGGCAGGATGGATGGAGCCTCACACACATTCAGAGCCACACAAAGGCAGGTTAAGTAGGAGGAAGCCTCAGCTCATTTGGAGAGAAGCTGAGGAAGACCACTGTCCCACCCAGTGCACAATTTCAGGCTTTTAGAGAACACAGTCCACGTTAACAAACATGCTTTTTCAGGAATCAAAACAAAGATGCACATGGAGATGAAAACTCTGCAGAGCCCACAGGTACTTCAACTTGCACATCCAACTGTCAAACAACAGCAGCTTTCTTTACCTCTATTCTATTCTGTTTCGCCACAATTCCTGGAAAGCTGCTGATAGTTTCAATGAATTAGACTTTGCCTCACAACAAAGATTTCTTGACTCTAGGAAAGCTTGAGATTTATATGCTTTAGACACTTCAGCAGAGACTTTCACAGGTCACCAGGGAATCTGGATGTTGAGCTCTTGCCAGAAGTTTGAACATGGAAGAGTAAGCACAGGCAAGCAAATATTTGAGGTATTTAACCTCCCCCAAAGGTACCACAGCTAAACACCCAAGTGACTAACCACTTACAAAAACACAAGCCTCTGATTTTGGGACATCAGTTATGCCAGCACTGAGCAGCTATTAAGAGATGAGTGAGCATTATCCAACACCTTTGCCTTAGCCTTCAATGCTTATCAAGTCAGCAAGGCATGCTGGTCCTGCAGGGCAGAGTATGATTAGCTTCAGGGCTTTTAATCACTCTTCTGATCTTAAACGAAGTCTAAGTGCAAAGGTGGAAGAGGAGGGGCATTTAGTAAGGCTGTTTTGAGGCCAGAGAAAATATGAGATTACATTTAAGAGCGGAAGATTGGTATTATCAAATTAATACTGTACAATAAATACAGTAAGTGCCTTAATCAAATTACCTGAGTCGAATAAGATGAATGTGGGGGATACTAGTGAAAGACTGCAAAAGGCTAAAATTAAACATACCCCAAAAGAACAAGGAACTGAAAAAAAAATATATTGGCACTTCTGGAGCTTGTATCCCAGACAGAGACTAAACAGGGACAAAAGCGCAAATTTCTGCACAAGTGAAAACACAAAAGTGCCAAAATGCTGCAGATGAAGCTTGTTAAGCTGTTTGCTAAACACCATTGCACTGTAACACACTGAAAAGAAAATTATCATTGTATAGATCTAGCTGCTTGCAAAAGCTTTTTAACTTGTGCCACAGCCTACGTCTTCAGTGAATACTAAGTTAGATCTAGCAAGAAACTACAAAAATAATGGGGAGGAGGCAGCCAGGCTAGGAAAAGAACCAGCAGCCAAGGAGAACAGGTATCTTAGACAGCTATCAACAGTAAAGCAGAGACCTAAGCTAACATTGCATCAGTCCGTAGGTATCTGCACTGTACCGTGAGTCAATGGCCACACGAGAACAGGAAAGCAGCTTACTAAGCAATAATTTCAACTTGGCACTCCAGGAAAAGGAAGACTTTTCTTCCTGAATGTTTAAGCTAACGAAGACTGACTTACACATGCATTTATTAAAATTTTCTCAGCAATAAGCATTTCAACTTTTAAGTTTTGTGTGCAGTTTGAAAGCAAAGCAGAAGCCAAAACGCTGGTAAGAACATGATCCCTTTAGAGGATTAGGAATTAAGTTAACTGCACATTAGAGATAAAATAGTGGAGTGCTTGTCTTTATTCTTAATAATAAACCATAAGGCATTGAGCTACACAGCACAATTAA
>WKFP01014245.1:767068-781025 GCA_011057875.1 Pterocles orientalis
GGAGGAGGCAGCCAGGCTAGGAAAAGAACCAGCAGCCAAGGAGAACAGGTATCTTAGACAGCTATCAACAGTAAAGCAGAGACCTAAGCTAACATTGCATCAGTCCGTAGGTATCTGCACTGTACCATGAGTCAATGGCCACACGAGAACAGGAAAGCAGCTTACTAAGCAATAATTTCAACTTGGCACTCCAGGAAAAGGAAGACTTTTCTTCCTGAATGTTTAAGCTAACGAAGACTGACTTACACATGCATTTATTAAAATTTTCTCAGCAATAAGCATTTCAACTTTTAAGTTTTGTGTGCAGTTTGAAAGCAAAGCAGAAGCCAAAACGCTGGTAAGAACATGATCCCTTTAGAGGATTAGGAATTAAGTTAACTGCACATTAGAGATAAAATAGTGGAGTGCTTGTCTTTATTCTTAATAATAAACCATAAGGCATTGAGCTACACAGCACAATTAACTTCTTTCAACTTCTCACTGTTACTGCTGAGACAGCAACATGGTAGTCTCCCAGAAATGTTAAAAAATACAGAGCGATTAAGTTAAAATTAAGCGAATTTAGGGCAGGCAAAAAATGCTACATTGCAGCCTAGAAGAGCTAAGTCTTACATTCATGTGAAGAGAAGCCTGAGCACTACTAGCGTTAGAATGAATTTCTCAAAAACAAAAGTCATTCATGGTTTGAAGTGACCAGCTCTGGGGCTTTACATGCTATTCTGCATCCCTCCTCTCATGATTCATCTGGCTGCTTTGTCTCTAATGATGTCTACCAAGCTGGTGAAAAAGATAAACTTGGGAAACCACAGCTGAAGTCTCATCCTCTCCTCCTTTACCAGCTTCATACAGTCTTGAACTTAATTTTTCTTTGTTTAGGGTCCCCAATTATAAAAGTCTTCTTGCAAATACCATAACAAAAAAAAAAAATCACAATCAAAACCACATTTAAGTCTGTGAGATGCAGAGATACTAAACTACAGAAGCAATTTTGATCATTAGACAATCAGCCCAACACATACTAAAAGTTACCAGCAAAACCCAATGCTTACCAAAACTCCTGGAAATAAAAACACTCTCCACAAGATGAACCAAGTTCTGTCTTCAGCGTGCAACTACACAACTTCAACTATTCTCTACAGTTCAATGAGTTGCTAAGTTTATTTACATGTCCCCTGACATGGTTTAGCACAACTCAAGAAAGAGAGCAACCAGAACAAACCTTCCTCTTCCTCCAAGCTTCAGTTACAGCTGTAGCCTATGAGCGACCACTTAAATACTTTCTCCCACACCATCGCCTCCCACCTGTGGGAGAAGCTCACCTGAAAGGCAGGCAAAACTATTGGTTTAAGCATCCATCAAATTCCACCTTAAAGTGCTTCTTTACTGCCTGAAAATCTGGGCAACACTTAAACCACTGAAAAAACTCTGGCACCAAAGCCCATCCTGTTAAGGCAAAGCTGTATCCTTGGCTTCACAGAGTCTTGGCTGTTTTATACCTGGTTAGTGAGACATCTTTTCCTGCATTACACAGGGTCCAGCACAGGTGACTCAGATCTAAGCCTAAGCAAATCTAAAAAAGAAAATAGACTCATAGAGAGCAGTTTAAGTCATCATAGCACAACACACAACAGCTGCTTTGAGGTGAAGCACCCTCTGGGTGTGGTAGGCAGCAATTCCCCTTCAGGTCTTATTTCTGCAGCTGTGTGAGGTCCTAAGCAAAGTATCAAAGCCCTTTCTGCTAGATATGATGTGCTGTTATCTGTGACATGGTGGAAGACATGCCTTGGCCAAGCTCACAAGGCACACTGAGCATTTGGAGCTTGCGGTGGCCTCTAGGCATTAGAGCTCGGCTGCAAGCAGGGCTCAGTACCACACGCGCACAGTCAGCGTGCCAGGCTGTGCCCCGAGGTGTGTGCCACCTAAGCACGTAAGGCAGAATTAGAGCTGCTGAAAATTGTCCAGGACAATCCTGGAAAAAGGGAATGAATTTAAATGAAAATGCTTCCTGGGAACGTACTAGCTTCCAACAACAGGGGCAAGTTTCCCCATATACTCTCCCAGTAGGCTGCAGGGATTTCACAACATCACAAGCAGAGCAGACACATAAATTACCCAAAAGGGCTTTTGGTTTATCTGCTACAGTTTCAGCAGCCTTAGGAAACTTGTGGCTATCAAAGATGGCAGTGCTTTCAAATCTGTGGTCTGTGTACCCCTCAGGGAAAATATGCAAAGCGAGCCTTTGGTCAGATTTCAAAATGAAAATATCTTCATTAGAAACTATTTTGGTTCCTCCAAACTGATATGTGTCAGTATCTTGGGAACCTGAAAGTCTACTGCAAAGACCCAGTTCCTGACCTAGCAGCCCTGAGAAACTCTGCTTGCTCTGGAATATGCACAGCAAAACGGGACTTCACAGAGAGCTGAACTCTGCTTCCTGAAGCTAGTATGATCCCAGCTCTCTGTTTGCTCTGTTGGCAAAGAATCTCAGACCATGGCTGTGCTGGGGCTTCAGAAACCATTACTTCATTTTGGGTAGAACATTTCAAAATGACATTTCCTGTTTTGTTTTTTAGAGTTATCAGGAGAGCTTTGTTCTCCACCCAGAAGAGTGACTTTTCTTGTTTATTGTTTTCATAGATCTAAAGGATGGCGATATAATACAATGTATCGTATACATGGGGAAGTTTGGAAAATTAGGCTCATTTTAATATTGGGTAAACTATGCAAGCCTGCGAGTCTCTTACTGAACTGAAAAGACAATACAGAGCTCCACAATGCCAAGCTGGTGCCATTGCAAGATAGACTGTTCCACACTTAAAATAAAAATGCAGCAGCTTTTTGCCATAACTTTTTCAGTAACATCTCTAATACATTTTTTCATACCTGTGGCAAATTTAGGAACTCCTGTGATTTCTCTGATGCTCAGGAGTGAAAGAGTTTATTATTATCTTCAGTAGGTCTTCAGGTACCTACAGGAAAAAAGGATTCACAATTAAATTATCATCAGCCTCTCTCTTTGCACCACTTGCAGGTTCAGAAATTCACATAAAAACCATTTTATTTTGGAATCGGGTATTCTATTACGTACAAAACTTTCCCTTTCATTTCCTTTTAGCCCTCCTGTTCCTCTCCCCATTAGACAATCCTCTGTCCCTTCCTCCAAAGCATAAATTCCCTCATAAAACATCCTTTCCCAGGCTAATGTTAAAGCCTTGGTTTTATACCCATCAGATATTTTTATAGGCTACTAACTCCATATTTGCGAATACTTAAGCCATCCAAAGAATCCATCATAACTTCCTGAGGACAAACGTATGCCAAAAAGAAAAGATAACAGCAAACCAATCTTCCTTTACGACAGCCAAACCCCAAATCTAGCATTCTAGGCAAAAGAAAATCCTACAATCTTACCTTTAACCATCACATTTACACTTTTGTCCCCCCAAATACATGTATTTGTGAGGGTCTTTTTCCTGTCTTGATGAGTTAAGCGTGCAATATGATAGCCTTTAACTGCAATTGCACTGATGGGATGTGTTTAAAATGAAAATCAAAAGCATTAAACACTGACAAATGTAGAGTTGCAGAGCTGTCTTCTTGTTTTTCAGTTGGATTCCCAGGTTTAGCAAAGTGCTTAGCGCACAGACCAAAATGCTGCAGGCATTTGTATGTAAGGTATTTTGGAAGTCAAAGTCAAGGACACTTATGCTTTAGCCCTTCAGTGGCAGGCAAATTCAGTCCTGCACATTTGGGCAGAACTAAAGTTGTCAAAGGTACATACACAAAACCAAGGTCCAGATTGATCCCACAGTAGGCTAGATACCAGAATTTCATGGGACCTCAAGTATGCAATCAATTTAGAGAGAGATCCACCTACTCTATGCTTGATTTACTGGAGACAGGCTGTGCTCTGTTTTGTCAAGAGGTCTTGGTGCTATTCAGAGGAAAGTTTGCTAAGTCAAAGCTGTGGACAGGGAACAAGCTCACTTCATAGAATCACAGAATCACAGAATGGTTTGAGTTGGAAAGGACCTTAATGATTATCAAGTTCCAACCCCCCTGCCATGGGCAGGGACACCTCCCACTAGCCCAGATTGCTCAAAGCCTCATCCAGCCTGGCCTTGAACCCCTCTAGGGGTGGGGCATCCACAACCTCCCTGGGCAACCTGTTCCAGTGTCTCACCACCCTTATAGTGAAAAATTTCTTCCTAATGTCTAGTCTAAATTTACCCTCTTTTAGCTTATACCCGTTATCCCTTGTTCTCTCACTACACTTCCTGATAAGAGTGCCTCCCCATCTCTCCTGTAGCCCCCTTCAGAGAAATGGAGTTTAGAATTAGCAGAGATACAAAGCTATTGCAGTCACTACAGAATAATTCTTAAAATCTGATGCCCACTTTGACTGTAATCCCTCCAAATTCAAGTCAACCTAAAGATAAAACTAAATAATCTGCCAGAGCAGACTTACTGCATTGCTAATGGGTATTAGATAATATAATTGGGGAAAAAAAACCCCAAACACCACAATGAAACTGCTCATATAGACTGTCTAATAAGAGACCTAAAAGCTCTTTACAGGAGGGAAGGGTGGAGGGGGGGAGGTCATATACCAAAGAAAGAAACAGAGGCACAGATTCTCAATATGACTTTCTCAAGACTCCCAAGCAGGCTAGAAATCAAACCTGAAGCCTCTAGCCCTTTGCTTTGAAATACACTTTTAAAAACATGCAGTCACCTGAAGAAACACACCACAGAAGAACAGGCACTTGATTTACCCCAAAACAACCGGTGTAAGAACAAATTTTCTCTCTCATTCTACATAGTTCGGCTGCATCCTCACGTTACCAGAGCTCATGAGCCCCACTATGGCACTAAACAGATATGACGCTGGGGCATACGCGATTTCCAGTTCCAAAAACCCTTCGGGATGCCCTGTTTCTCCCACCCAAGGCAGAGGGTGTACGGTCCAGCCCAGCCCGGTACAGAGATGGAGACAGGGCTGGAGGCAGGCCGTCTGCCCCAACACTGCCTCAGCGGGGCAGGGCTTGCCAGGATGCTACTTGAAAAAACACTTGCATAATGAAGCTCAGCTTTGGTGAGGAAAAGCCAAAAAGCCTTGCTCCTGTTCCTCAGCATCCCATCTTCTTAATTTGAGATAAAAGTGGGCAAGCAAACAGGTCGTTAAGGAAGAGACGAGAAGTGACAAAAATCTAAAAAAAGGGAGAGGAGTTGTTGGGGGTTTCTTTCCCCTCCCGAAACGGGCTTTTTCTTCTTTCTTTAATTCTTACTTTCAACCAGTTTTACATGGAGCTGCTGACCGCCAGGCCACGATCTCCCCACATTCCCGCCCTGCCCGGAGCCGCCTGCCCGCCTCAGCGCGGACCCGGCCGCTCCCCAGCAGCAGCAGCGGCCCCGGGGGCCACGTGCCGCCCTCCTCCATCTTGTGCCCGGACGGCTGAGGGCGCCGGGGCCCGCGCACCCCGAGGCTCTGGCAGCGAAAGAACGGCATTTACCGCCTCTTTTGATGACAAGGGAGCAAATACCTTGTAACAACCCAGAACCTGCTCCTTTTCCATCACCGCAGGCGACAGACGAACTTACAGCTGGGGCTTTTCCAGGCTTTACTACAACGTGCTGCATTCCTCAAGGTGTTTCTCAAGATGTCTTTATCAAAGTAACTCCCAACCTAAACTCTTCTGATCCTAGCGCCTTGCAGGTCTAAAATGAGAAGCGTGGGCTGCTGAGATCTGTGGAAAACGAGAGGATGCTGCCTCTCTGCGGCCTGGCACAGGAGCTCCCGGCAGGCAGGATCCGTTTGAGGATTAAAAACCCCTCAAACAGAGAAATAGCCCCAGAAAAGTCAATCTCCGGCACCGCGACCGCGGCTGTGCTCCCCCTCCGCAGCCCGCCAGGCCCGGACGGCGGCTCCCTCTGCTGTCTGAACGCCCGCGCGGGCCGGCAGCGCGGCCGCCACGTTGGCTGGCGTTCCTCTCTCCCACACTGCCCTCTGCAGCTCGATTCCCCGCCGTGCCTGCGCGACTTGGAGGGCTCCAAGTACGGGAAAATTATAATATAATAATAATATAAGGAGGCCAGAGGGTCCTTCCAGTCAGGACGGACTGGTCGGAGCAGACCCACGTCAATCCCTGGGACACAAAGGCCTCATGGGCCCGGCGGCCTCAGCACAGAGGCAGGGTATCTTGCATGTGTCTGACAGGAATCTCTCATTTTCTCTTAAAAAAATGACAACATCAGGTGGCATGAAGTCATATGAAAGGTGCGCAGTTGGTTTCTACAAGGACATCACCAGCTGGATGCGTTTCTGCTCCACGTGAGTGCATGGTGGTGTGGTACCACCAGAACAGATGCCCCCTGAGCATGAGCTGGGCAGGGAACCACAGACACACCTGCCCACCCCAACTGTATTTGGGTAAATGGATGCTTCAAAGAAATAGATTATGATATTGCCGTAGTATTCAGTGATGTATTTACTGCTGCAAAGCTCCAGATGCTCTGTAAGCCACAATAATACAGTTAAGTGGAAAATGAGTCATTTAAAACCATAATGGCTATTATAGCGTGACTCCACTGACACCAAACCACCACAATAACACTGCAAGATGGATTATACACATTCATCAGGGCCGTTGGTCCTGTCAAGCTCTGCCTTCAGGCCAAGCAGCCCTGTGGGTGTTGCTTGAGGGAGCCCAGCGTTGGGCAGCGCTGCTGGACGGGCGGGCTGAGCCGCTCCCACCCACCCCAGGACATGCCGGTGCAAGCCACCATCTTTTCAACACTGCTCCACCCCATTGTCGCTGACCCACCTTGCTGCTTGGCTTTGTGAAAACTGCTTTTTCGACACCCAGGAGTGGAGCTGGCACCCGAATTTCGGCTGTGAGGAAGCAGGTCCACGCGGTTCAAAGCAGAGTGTAGTGTCCCCAGTCAGACCAGCAGACCCAGGGGCTCACCCCCCAGGGGCTCTGGAAGCAGGGTCCATGCAGGCCTGCCACCCTTTCTGAGGGGACTGAGTCCTAGTTGGACAGCAGCCAGGCTGTGCCCATGGGGACAGACCGATTTCCAGGTGCTTGCTGTGGCTTGTCTGGGAGCCAGGTGAGTGTGGGGCGTAGCCTTCGTGTGGGGAGAGAGATAAGGCTCTGCCAGGCCCACATTGGCCTTCAGCCTGGCCAAAAAGCAGCAGGGGCCCTGTGGGGCTATGCCTTGCTGCCTGCTCCTCAGGCCATGCTCAAGGAAATGTCCTTCAGAGGCAGGCAGCCCCTCGTGAGAGTCAGGAGAGTTTTTCCAGCATAGGGGAAACGTTTGCTCTCTGATGACATAGCAAAGCTCTGATTATTTTAAAGAAATAATTTTAATTTATGTCCTGTGAAAATTTGGCATTAATTTTTTTCCCCAACTCTAAATGAAGAAATTATCCTTGGCTAATCCTTTCAAAAGTCAGGTAATGGAAAAAACTGACAAATGTCCTCACTGAAGGTTGAGGCTTTGTGGAGCTGACATACAGTAACTCCTATCGTACATAACATTTGCTGTGGAGAAGCATCTTTTATTCCCTTAACATAAGCAAGTGGTTTGTTGTTAGACTGTAGCACCATGCAATTTAAGCCTAACTCTCCAAAATGTGATTGCTTTTATGTAGCTGAATGCTCTGGGTATGGACCACTTCTAGTCCCTCTTATTAAATGTGGTAAAGCAAGGTCACTCTTTAGTCAAACTGATCACTGACTGCCACAGCACCGTGGAGATTTCTGTCATTTATGCAGGGGAACAGGAGAGCTCCTCACAGATCAGACTCTCATAAAAATAATTTACAGCTACATTCACCTTGCACGAAACAGCATAGCCATCCCATCAGCCTACTCATATTTCCGTCTCTCTTTAACTACCCTCTTGTGGTATCTCTGAAGAATGACAGCCTTTTCTAGCAGGCTAAAATAAATCCAGCTCTACTTGGCTGTACTAGTATTAACTGAGACAAAACTTTCCTTTTGGAGGGCAAGTAGCTGGTGGCTGGTTTATAAGTTTGGGGTTTTTTTAATCAAATGACCTCCAAATGCATCATGTTTGCCCTAGGTACACTGAAGTCTTTCAAAAACAGGGACCACTGAAAATCCCAGGAAGTTTACACTTGCATTTTCAGTTGTTTTTAAAAGAAAAAAAATTAATCTAGTTTCCAAGCTTTTGATGCTAATACAATTTCTGCTACATCAAAAAGAACCCCACCCACCACTGATTCAATGGAAACTAGTTAAGGGCTTTGGAGATGCAAAGCAGAAGATGCCTTTCATCAACATACAGTAATATTGTGTAATTGATTGCTGAAGTCTCTCTTTAATCAATTAAGTGCTCAGTTATTTTCTTGTCTTGTAGCACAGTTTATTGTACTGGGGATGTTAAACATGGGGTAGGGTTAAAAGTGCTTTCTAAAGACAAAACAGCAAGCCAGCAAGCCAGAAATTCCTCCTCTCATCACTACTGACTGCAATTTACCTGATTCAGGTTTGTTTGGTTTTTTTTTGTTCTCATGGTGACTAAGGCAGTAACCTAGTTCCCCTGGGTGACTTGTGGGTATAGTGAAGTCTGTATTACCAGACCACCGAGGAAACATCAAGTGCAGTGATCACAATCAACAGGGAAGGCTTCAACAGAAGACAGCAAAAAGGATGCATGAGATTATAGGGTGCCATCATGATTTCATACTCTGCTCTTTGCTATATAGACCTTTATGCCTGTGATATTGTGCCTTACTTTGTGTGTGCATTTTGATGTATATAAATACATGTGTTTCTATAGGTAAACAGTGTACAAATGAGAAGGGGGATATTCTTTATGACCAGGAAATGTCTTTGTGCTAAAATTATTTTAGTTGCAAGATACTTGCACAAAAAGAAAGCCCCCACACAGCCCCCAAACACACAGCTTGCAGAAATGAACCATGAAACTGCCAGCTCCACGATAGGCACTTGGAGGTGTTGCCCCCTGGGAACTGCCACCTTGCCCATGGCCACAAGCAGTCTAAGACCCTCCAGACGGAAACAGGGCATAGGGAGAACAGATTCTGCCCTCACCTGTGGCTTTGTTTCTTCTTGGTTAGAAACAGTATGGCGTCTTTTATAGTGGTTACTATGGCTAATCCACTGAGGCCTTCAGTCTTCACTCTGGTATCTAATACTACCAAAGGTCTTTTGTATCATAGTAGCACTGAGAAATGCTCGCTTGCCCCAGTCAGGGTACCAAGCACAATGCAACCACGTAGTACGAGACAGGATGTGTTCCAAAGACCTTCACATAAAGAATGGCTAGGTTTGGTACTTTACAGTGCAAAGGAAGGAAGGATGAGACTGTAAAAATCAAGGGAGGAGGTCATCCCACCACTCATTGGCATGTACTTTTCTGAAGCAGCTAAGTTGGAGGCTAGTGTCCATTTGGAATTAAGGAAGAGTCACCTTAAAATGCAATTCAGACCATTTAAGTTGGGATCCTGCTCCAAATCCCTTCTGAACTTATGGATGAGTATGCCTCCAAAGATGGCAGTTGGAGTCCAAAGAAGCAAGTTGATTTATCCAGGTGATACTTAACTAAGTCACCGTGGGAGTCACAAAACCCTGTATAAACGGAGTCTTTAGACATTGTTTGAACCACAGCTCACTCTTCTTTCTTGCCAGAAACAAAAGCAGTAAGCCAAGTAGCTCCTCTGTAAATGGAACATAACCAACAGTCTGTTACCTTGTTTCAGTGCCCCGGGTGCCTTTCAGCAGAGGTAACCTGCACATGTGAAGCAGTAGTTAGTATTCAAATTATCAAGAATCACGCTAAACTTAACAAGGCACAGCCACAGCAAATGAAAATACTTCCAGTAAAATCCTCCCCAACCTCCGTTTGCATATCTTCCGGTCCAGCAAAGACTACAAATTTTCATGAGCTCATACAGGCAAAGGTAAAAAGGAACAAAAATATACAGTGTCTATGGCTTTCAGAAAAAAATGTCTGCAGCGTTTATTGCTGCCTGTAATAGATTTAGCTATCCTAAGCCATGAAACAGCATGACTGGCAAAAAGGCAAGACAGTATCAGTAAGGTATGAATAGCAGAAAACCAGGTTAGAGCTACATATTTAATAAAGACAGACAAGGACAATAATATAGGGGGTTAAGAGAAGAAGGGACAAAACACAGCATAAAATGAATATTGTAACAGGGAACAAATGTTACGAGTGCTTTCAAAGAATCACTTCCTATATACTGCTTTAGTTGGAATCTCAACTAGTGATAGAAACTGCTAAGCAGAAAACCAGTTGGAGTGTGGGCAGGTAGGATCTTTAAAGCATAAAGCAAAGGTTCGGGGTGTTGCAAGCATAGTAGCTCAGGGTTTTCTATGATCCAAATCTCTCACACCTTACAGAATAATACCCTTCTTAGTTTCATTCCTGCAGGTGGTATTTGGCATGGTCTTTAAACAAACCAGTGATTTAAAAGTAGAAGATTTAAGACAAATATCTTAAATGGAAAACCCTGCTAAAAAGATTGTCTGTGTCTGCAAGCTAACGCTCCTATACAAAACTTTTGAAAAGCAGTGAATGCATCTGAAAAAGTTAAAAAGCATTAAAAATCTTGTTTCATCTCTTACTATACCTTTCAGGCATATTCCTCTGAGCATCACCACTCTTGTAAGACCTGACACCAGATCTTCAAAGGCATATAGCCACTTAAATTGTATTGAACTCAAAGGGAGTGAAATGCCTCAATGCTTTCTGGGACTCACGGAGTGAGGGTTCATTGGCTTGATTGGGAATTAAGGAGTATAGCAGGAGTATACTCAGCACCTGGGAGGACAAGGATCACAGTCTGTACAATCAGACACCATATTTCTTCCCCATGAAGACTCTGACAAAGCTGTTAGGACTCCCATTACAGTGCTCTGAGATGAGCCTGGAAAATGATGGTCCCATTAGACCCTCTCTCATGGGGCCCCTCACAGTGCATCTGTGCAAGCTTGCTCCAATCGTTTTCATCCTTCTATGGACATCTGTAACTGGTTTCCTTCAGAAACTTGGAAGGTTTTTTTAATGATGTGCATCCAGAAGAGTAAGATATGGGTTCCTCGCAGAAAAAGAAGAGGAAAAAAAGCTCTTTTCGCACATTATGCTACTATTATCCATTCTGCAGAGTTTACACAAAATTGCATTTTAGAAAAGACACAGGGCTATTCTTTGTTCTTGGTTACATAGTTGAAATTCAGGGAAATTTCACTTTCATCAGATTTACATGGGAGTTAAGGGTAGAACACAGACAGAAGTGCTATAGGGATGAAGACAGAAACAAAACCAAGCTTGAATATATGGCTGCATATATTTAATTGCTTACAAAAACAACTGGTAATTATTGAGGAAGAAGAAAGATTTCCTAAGTCCCCAAGCAAATTTCAGTGTCACAAGTTACCTCTGCCAAAGCAAATAGTGTAAAGGTTTTAAAGTGTTTGCAACAAGCCTGTAAAAAACAAACAAACAAAAAACCCCAAACTAAGAAACCCTCCTGGAAATCATGTATCATGAGGAGCCTTTTCTTTTTTTTTTTTTCCCAAAAAAGGACAACATGAAAGCTGTACTATGAAGAACCAAACAATTAGTAAGAAATTGGACATCTTTATGTACAAATTGTTTACAGTAACCAATAGGCATATCTTTAGCTGCTGTAATTGGCTTGTGTGGAACTGCAGATATTCACAAAAAGGGCTTGCATACAGCCATGTACTTAAGTATGGGACAATCTTGAAAGAGAAACTTGTCAGTTAATTAAAACTAAAGTTAGGTGTTACTATACTGTAAAGAATCCGGACAAGCCAAGGATCTGATCTCCTTTTTGTTTCCTTTTTCCTGATTGCGACAATAATTTTAATAAGATGGCTTATAAAAGTTTGCCATTTCCTTTACATTTTTAATAGCTCTTTCTTCTGAACAAAAACCCACTCTTGGGAAAAATTATTTCTTCCCCATAGCAGCGATGGGGTACTCCACACAAAGAAGCACCTAGCAGTTTAGTTCACATTTTTTAATAACATGGCACAATTTACATTACACAAGTCTTCGCTGATGAGGAAACATGCTGAAGATTGAGAGCCGCTTCACTTTTCTTTTCACATAGGATCTAGAAAGGACTTTATTACATACAGGATAAACAGCAAAAAGGTTCGTATATAACAATCTCTTTACAATACTGAAAGCTACCACTACGGTTCCAGTGTACATATTCTTCAGGGTTGGGGTTTTTTTTTTGTAATTTTCCTTTTGTTCTTAAAAAAAAAAACACTGCACAACATCTGGAGTTCACAAAATCTGAAGCTCACAACTAAACCTTCGGTTGACTACTAAAATAGACCTCTGATCATTAGAAACAACTGTCTGTAGTTAACTTTTTTCTTTTTTTTTTTTTTTTTTTTTTTTTTTCTTGCCAAAACAGGATAACAACTTCAGATAGCACTTTAGTACACTAGAAGACCAATGGAACTAATTTTATTTCGTACATGTATTTTACAGTCCAGTAGACAAGATATTGAATTCTCTCTGATAAAGTCATATTCTCTCCAAATATTTAGACAAGAAACTTAACACATTATAAAAAAAGTGTGTTATGAAAAGATAGATTTCAGAAGATTGATGCATATTTTTAAAAAGGACCATGTTCTTCGTGTTATTTCATGTCTTCCATGATTAGGGAACAACAAGGCTGACCTGTTAACTATTCACAGACTTTATTACCAACTGAAATACAATAAATTGCATTATGAAATCTTCATCGGAATTCATTAATTAAACTACTGATCCACAGTGAAAACATGTCCATTGTTTAGAAAAGTATTAGCTTTCTTGTAGGATTTGTTTCAATGTAACTAAGAACCACTTAACAAAAAAAAAAAATGTGTGTACAGAGAAAAATGACACACTGGCAATAAAAATAAAAACAGACACGAATGGCTATAAGCAGATGTTCTTCCAAAAATAAATTTGACATGTTAAGTGACAGAAGTTCTGGAAAATATCCAGCATTTGATTATTACTCTGTTTAACCCAGATTAACGTGACTATAAACCAATCTGTCATGATTGCAGTATCAGTGATTACAGATCGCTAACCCTGACGCGTTCTAAGGAATACATGAGCTACAGTAAAATCAGCATCTTGATGCAGGGGTTCAGACAGAAACTACACTTCTAACAGGCTGTTTCTTCATCAAAACAAGCAAGAGAAATAGGTTTCTATTATAGATGAGTTTGTTCAGGGAAAATATGACTTTACTTATGTTGTGTGTTGAAAAGGCTCCTTTGAGTTATAAAGGCTTTTGTGAAAAGCCTCAAAATTCATTGCATAGTTGAAGGGGTTTAGCTGTCTATAACAATATATGTAACACAGCATAAGCAGACTGTGTTGATCAATATTAAGTTTGCAAATAGCACAGTTTAAGAAGTATTAATGTATTATGTTACTTAATTTTATCTATTTACATTTGTACAAAGTAAAGCTTTCATCTTACCCTTTTTGCATATATGAACCATTAACCCATGAAGCAATCTTTTTACATAAATATGTACAATTGTCTTCACTTCTGGTCTGAAAGAGCAGAGCTTTGTATGGTTGACATCGGTGGTGGTTTGTTTCTAGTCACATCATTCAGATTAATGTCTTGTTCTTCAGTTCAAATTTGAAATGTTTAAACTAGAAATAAAATAGAGTAGGAGACACGAGGAACATATGGACTTGGCTAAAAGATCTGGAAAATTTCAACATATAATATACAAAAAAACCATTTCAAAATCTTTTCACTCAGGTCTATACATATTGTACAGTGGGTCACATCCCCAGTCTGTATCAATGACTAGTAAGAAGGTCTTTATATTATGTTCATTTACAATGTTTGTTCCTCTTTCTCTGTTTTTTTTTTTTTTTTTTT
>WKFP01014246.1:0-41694 GCA_011057875.1 Pterocles orientalis
AGGAAGGAAGGAAGGAAGGAAGGAAGGAAGGAAGGAAGGAAGGAAGAAAGGAAGGAACGAAGGAAGGAAGGAAGGAAGGAAGGAGGGAAGGAAAAAGCTTCCCAAAACAAGCTGGTACAAGATGGCCTGAGGCAGCAAAGGAGAATGAGAAATGGAGCTGGGGAAGTAAACAGTTCATTCACAAAAGAGGGAGATTTGGGACAAACAAACCAGACATAACTAACAGACAATAGCTAATGTAGGATCTTGGCAATGTAGCAAACTAAGTTGCCAGGATTCCTATTTGAAACTCGAGGAGTGCGAAAGCAAAGAAGTGTAATTATGCCATGTGTTAATTTTTTTGCTGTGTGTTTTGGTGCACCAAGGGTCTGGGGTTAATGGCCAGGAGGTCCCTTCCAGCATGATACTTGGCTAATGATTATTCAGTCATCTGTGATGGGTCAGGCACTTTCCAGAATGTGCCTGTGTGATATTTTCCTGCCTCAGAGACCATATGGTCCAATAGACATTTTCATGTCCTGTTGCTCAGTGATTTCTGTAATATGTACAAAATAGATTTCTTTCTCAGTAACTTGCTAAAATCTTCTGCTAGGACAAGTGGGTCCTGAATGACAGTTCTCTGTCACCATTCTGCTTCACTAACTATTATGTTATGTCTTACTTCATTAACTGCCCTCTATCCAATGTTTTACTTTGTGAGCAGCTTAATTCTCCACTGGTTTGTCAGTGCAGCGTGTATGGCTCATCACTGCAAAACTTAGCTCTGTGGGGTCAAAGCAGTCAGTAATCTGATCGGCATAATTTAGCTATGAAAAGTGTGGGATGCCAAGATTTAGGTAATCATAGAGGGAGCTAAGTGTGAAGGAGAAATGATAGGGAGCAGTGGCTGCAGATCAGAAGGACCAGTGGAAACAGGGAAAGGAGGAGACCTGAGGTAGGTCAACACACAGTTACACAGGTGTATTAATCTTTAATCATTCGGGGAGAGCCAGGCAGGCAGGGCAACAAGGGGAGATCATACAAGACTCAGGAAACTGACAAAGGTGGTGTTTAAGATTGGCACTCCTTTCCTTATACTTTCCCTTGTTTTCTAAAAGAGGAAATGACCCATTTTGTGATTCTTTATTACTCTACACAGCAGTAAAGACACCAGATGCACGCATGATTTTAGCCACTCATGGGGACAGTGTAAGCAAGCATATGAACACTAACAAAAACACATCATCACAAATGGTAGCTTTATTATCTTTGAAGCAGAGAAAAAAACAGGGAAGAAAACCTCTTTGATTGCTCTCTTTCCTGGTTGAAAGCAGTAAGGAAGCCCAGACCTGGTGACAAGAAGCTGCTGAGACTCTGCACTGGGGGCACAGCAGTGGAAGGCAGCAGTCAGCACAGGAATGATAGTTTGGAAGTGAAGGAAACTGATGGACTCAACATCAACAAACAGGGAGGATGATGAAGCAGCACCAAAATCCATCCTCACTGAAGAACCCCAGGAAATACAAAAAGAAATGCAGTTCATCCAAAATTAATTAAGATTGGAGTTTACAGCAAGAGGTGAGGCAAGTAATGCACACATGGGGGAAGGCTTAGTGTGGGTGAAGTGGCTGTGATCCCTATGACAAACAACAGCCACAACTCTTTAGGTACCTCACATTTTCTGGGACTATGGTGAGTTTTGTAGGCCTTGGGAAGAAAGCTTAATTTTAAAAGGATGGGAGAAGTTTAAAGATAAAGTTGCTCTCTCAACTCTTTTCCTAGACCGTTTTTTCTGAACCTTTGCAGAGGTGCCTTCCAGAGCTATTATTCTCTGTCCTGGCTCCTCTTCTACATCTCCCCATTGAGATGAGCCAACGTGTTCACACAGAGTTTGCTGGAGGCAGGACAACACGTGGTAATCATCAATATGCAGCTCTAAACTTGCTGCACATGCACTGCAGTGACATGCTGGACTTCAAATAAAGTATTTTCCTTAGAATTAGATCACCACTTGGCACTGTTGATTGAGGCTCTGGCAGTTCAAATGTTCCCACTACTTTGCCACACGTTCATCTTCTTGCTCCTGTCTGTCACTGGTGGCCACAGCCTCCCTCAAAGCCTGTGGTGCTCTATTACAAACAGTGACTTGCATTCCCTTGGGGGGTCATATGTTACCCCTTGCCTATCCTGGAGAATAGGAGGGGACCTGGGCATACGTTACAGTGTCCTGGCTTGCCGTTTTGCTTGTACTCAGTTATGAACTGCAGTTTGTTTTGCTTTGCTATGAACTATGCTTTAAGCTAAATCTTGATCTTAAATTAACCTAGCAATACATCTTTAGCTCAGGGTTTCCTTGCACTTTCTTTTTTTATTTTTTTTTTCTCCTCAGATACAAGCAATTGAATATCCATCATAGGCTGGTATAAGTCCAGAGGGACTAAACAGTGATGATTACAGAAAAGACATTATAGCCAATTCGGTAAGTGAAGCAGCATACTAGGAACACCGTTTACTTGACTGCAGCCTCATTTATAAATTAAAAAAACCACACGCACATAACACATTTAATAACAGATGGTATAAATCGGTCCACTTAATTTAAGTGTCCAAGTTACAAGGCACTAGGGAGGGAGTTTAGAGTGCCAGGGCCTGTGGGGTGAGCAAAGGGGGGCTTGCCTCCTCAGCTTGCACCACCACCACCACCATCTGCCTCCAGCAACAACAGCATGGGACTCACAGCCTTCTGCTCCCTAGGGAGCAGCACCATCGCGGCACCAACCTGCACCCTGCCTGGACCACCGCTCTCAGGTATCTCTGGGAGGCTGGCATCAATTTTGGGTGGCTCTTCCTGTATCTTAAAGTACCCCTCAGGGTGGGCAGGGGTAGCTTGGTCCCTAACCCAGGGTACAAGGGGAGGACCAGCAGCATGAGCCAGGTTAGCATAGGGGGACTGAGCTCACTAATTTAAGTGCTGTGTTAGTCAGTAATGGAAAGCAGGTCCCTGAGCCTCAGCTGAATTTTAAGCACATAGAGTCCATCCTTATTGGATTTAAACCAGCTGAAGCTGGTCCCCCTAGCTCAGCTGTGGTAGCAGAAGTCAGTCTTCTGCAAACTTGATCCTCTGTCCAAAGAAGCCGTTGTAAATAGGTACGATATTGTGCATACTAGAAAGGAATGCAGCTTTAGCTGCAGCTCTAATAAGTTATACTGATGGAGAATTTGGAACAATGGATTTTTAGTTCATTTAAGATGAATTCGTGCCTTAATACTCAGTGTGAGACATAGAGTAATAGATGTTAAGAGGTTACTGACAGACAAATCCAGTTTTAGTCTTTTGCCTATGCAAGCTCCCAGTGGAGTTCCACCTTAAAAAGCAACAATAACAAAAAAAATCCAGTAGAGGAAGGATACAAGGATTCATCATTGCATGTTGTCTCTAGTTTGAAGTGAGTAGTACCCATTCAGACTGCAGATGCAGCACCCTGGAAACTGTAGAGGTTACTTGCTTGAGCAATACAGCTGGATCTGGTGGCTCATACATGCTGACAATGATGACTGACAAACCAAAAGGTGGTTTTGTGGTTTTCTTTCTGTTGTTGTGACTGGACACCATGGTGATTGGAGGTATAAATAGGCAGGTGGACAGAAACATTGGCTCTTTACAGCATAAAATGTCAGTTCAGCTGAAGAATTATCTGCTTTTCAGCAGAATGCTTGCACAGCACATTTGTCTACCAACAAGACAAAAATTTTATTTCCAGTGAACCAGACTTGGTCTCCTCAGGACAAGCAATACCTCATAGTTTTTAGACCATTTCCAGGGACAACCCCACAATGTCAGAAGCCCAATATGTTTAGGAGGGAAGGAACTTCTAATAAGAACCTTGAAAGAGAAAATTTCCTTAGCAGTGATGTGGAACTGCAAGGTTTGGGGATTTGCTGACAGAATCTCAGCAAAGTGCTACATAAAAACATTACACTTTTCATTTTTCATCAGTAATGCCCTAAAGGGATATTCCATTTATCAGGCCTGTTCACAGGAGAGTTTATGTCCTGTCTAATGAACTGAAAAAATTTATTTGTTTCTGTATTTGTTGTGTTAGCTGTAAAGTTAAATTATATTAATTGTTTACTGTGTTTCTGAGAGCTGGAGTATGTTAGGTAATTAATCACCCTGGAGTTATTGCTGCTCTCTGTGTGATAAATGTAATATTTAATATGTTTATGAGACCAGACACAGTCTCGCTCCCTGCCTTAGCAAATTCAATGAGATGGTTAAAAAGCAAGAGCTTGCAGTTTCCCCAGATGTGATCAGTGTGTGAAAACACGGGTGCCAATGTGGATAGGTAGGAAACAGTCTGCTTTGGGTATGACTTGGCATGGCGGAACTGTGGGGCAGATATGCGTCTTGATGATGGGGCTGAGCAAAGGCTGAGTCAGGTTGCCAGGTGTGAAGCTGTCCTGGCACAGGGAGCTGAGAAATTAAAATTGCTCTGTTGCTAATCCCCTTTCTCTCAGCTTTCATGGAGAAATTCACTTCAGTGCTGGACCCCACTAATGTTGTCCACGAAGTCCTGAGACAGCACTGGTTTGTGGTGTCAATCATCAGGGACAGGCTTATGGGGACTGTCTCATCTGTGCCCGCAGCTGCTGACAACTGCCCTTGGTGTTAGCCTTGGGGGATAATTTGCCCTCAGTGTAAGGTCCAGCCTACTGCCCTCTTTGTGGAGCAGCTCCCTGCCACATGCGTAACTGCCTGCAAGCACGCGTCCATGTGTGTCTGTGTGTAATAGATGGGGACAGACAGAGCCGAGTGTTCACATGTGCCGTGACTGATGGTCTGTGCAGGACTGAAGTAAATCAGCCTAACATTCCCCAGGCAGTCTAAAGCTGGGGTGTGGCAGCCTACGTGCTGTCATGTGGACCATATTGTCCGCATGAAGGAATTCTGCATTTCTTGTTCCTTAGGAGTGGCTAAATCAGCAACAGCTCTGAGCCTGGGAAAGACACAGGTGAGGCAGTGGGGTGATGACAAGACTGTGCACAGTGCAATGAGGGTGAGTGTGGAATGCTCTGGGATTTTCCCAGAGTTATGGGCAACAAATGAAACTGCAGAGGTTCTCCGTTGCACAACAACTTGTAAGGCTGTGAAGCCCCTCACCCAAAGACACTATGGATGCTAAAATTTTCATGGCTCACAAATGGGACCAGATGAATTTTTAGAAGAAAACATGAAGGACCGTTATAAAGCCAGACACTGGATTTAAGTGAGAAAGCCCTTGACAATCAGTAAAGATTGGTTGAGTATTCTGGAAAAATATCACTATATGATGTCCTTAAATTCTCGCTGGGCACCCACAGATGGCCACTGCCAGGGACTTGACAGTGTGTTAGATGGATCTGTGATGTGCCCTGGCACAAATTATATTTTCTTCTCATGTGAAGACCTTGTCCATCTGCTATACCTGTTCTCTGTAATCTGCCCAGACAGGAAGCTACGAGGGCAGGAACAGCATAGCTGTTCTGTCTTTATAAAGTCAAGGGGATTGGGTAAATGTTTAGGGTTCCCAGGCATGAGACAATTCAAATAGCAATGTTGAGAGAAATTATTAAGTAGCTAAGTGTTGCAGTGTGGGCGTTCTTCTGTGGTTGGTAATCATGCAATGGTGCCAGCTCCATTTCTGCCCTAATGACTTCTGAATGTATAGTATGTTATGGAAGGCAGCAAAGCTGACTTACATAAGTACACGTGCTAGACTCAAATGAGACATGAACAGCATGTGGCAGTAACTGGATTAGATTGTGAGGCTATATTAGCACAGGAACGTACATATTATGGAGGCTGTTAATATGTTTTAAAAGGCTTTAAAGACTTTGCTTAACCACTTAAAAGTAATTGTTCATGATAAAGTAGAATTTATAGCTTGCTTAATGCTGACCTTTTATCTGATTGGAGGAATAAGAAAACTTAGAAAGCCCCAGAACCTGTTTAAGCCAGGAAAAGGAGACATAATAACCACAAGCCTAAACTACAGCCCTAGAAACAGAAAAAAAGAACGCGCTAGAGACAAGAAAAGGACCCAATGAGAAATAAGAAGACCCCACACCCGAATATTACTATGGGACTGGACTGCTATGTGAGGGGCGGAAATTAAATTGTAAGGGTATAATTGTCTGGGGATTTTGGTGTTTGGGGCCCCTTTCCAGAGGCACCCAGGTCGAGCCGTCTAAAATTGCATCACAGACAAGAATAAGTTATGCTTTTATTTTGGAGGCCTTTGTTAATTATAGAAAAGAAGAGATTGGGAATGAAATTTCTTTAAGAAACATGCTGCTATCACATACTCAGCAACAGTGTCATGCGAAGGGTAGTAAAATGTTAGCTTAAACAGAAAGCTGAGCATATTCCTCTGCTAAGGAAGCATTCTGTAGTCTGCACAGCTTAAAATTCTCCTAAGGCTGGCAGCCTGCTACTGGTTGAGAAATGGGAAGGTAGGGGAATCCCCTTTGCCTTTGCCTTTGCCTTTGCCTTTGCCTGGTAAAGCTGATTTGTGCCTGAGTATTGCTCCGTGGGTCAGAGGAGATGTTTTATAGGCATATCTGGAATAAGAACTACAGAACATAATTGAGAGAATGCTACTTGTCCTTATTATGGCATTTTTCACTTGTTGCACTGAGAACACAGTTCTCCCAAATGTTTTTTACAACGCTTAGATGATTAGGTAAAACATCTGCAGGTGTGTAAAATGTAAGCCATGCAGCACTCCAGAAAAGTTAAGCACAATGTCTTGCATTATCCTAGTGTGCCAACTTGACAGTTACTACATGTACCTCCAATTCAACAGCCAGGATGCAGTACTCTCATATCATGGGACTCCAGATGGCCCTTCATCGTTCTTACAGCACATAACCTGAATATGTAACAACTCATTCACCATCACACCAAGAATCTGTTACTAGAATGACACAACAAAATGAACTGCCGGAGAAACAAAAGACAGTTTGGGGACTTTTGCATAATGTTCCCCACTGAATTTCAGGCTTTTAAAAACAAGTGTTTTAGCTCAACACACCTCATGGTATGAAATAAGTGATTCACAGGAGGATGTACCTTCATTGCTCTACACCTGAAAAATAGCAGATGCCATTGTCCAGGAGCGAAATTTGCTCTTGAGAAAAGAGCCAGTTTATCAGCACACACTCCCATCATAAAGTCATCTCTAGCCACCTAACTCCATTCAAATTTTGGCTCAAAGAACAAAATAAGCTTCAGATTTTTTTTTGACTGATGAGATATGGGAGAAAAGGCAGAAGATATTTCAAAAAGAAAAAACTGAAAAAAGTAGAGTGATCAGTGCCTCCAGGGTAAGAGGGAATCAGAAGTGCTTTCAATTTACTGTATTTGATTTCACTTCTGAGAGTAACAATCTGTTCAGGGACTCAGACTGTGACAGTGGAAGCGTGTCTGATTTTGGTTTTGCATTCATGAAGGATTTGGAGAAGAGAACAATACAATGTTCATCCTAGCAGTGTACTCACAATATCCTGCTACAATTATCTGCTTTGCACAGGACTGCAAATGCAGTAACTCTTGAGGTAAAATGTTTCCCAATTATAACTCATGTCTACTTGGGCCAAAATGTGAAATTCATCAATGTAATTTGGAATCACAAGGGTGAACACTGAAAGGGCATGTAGGGTATAAGATAACCTGAAGAACATTTATGGCTGGTGTAGCACTGAGCAATCTTTGGATAAATCATTAAAAATTAACCATAAACTGGTAAGGATTCCAGTAAATGTTGATGTATCAGCTGGAAGAGCTCAGCTGATAACTTTTCCTCAACTCTCCTCTCCTCTGAGAAAGGAACTTTTTGGCTGTGAATAAAAGTCTTGGAATGTGCGCACAATATTTTAGCTCCCTTGAGAACGGGAAGGATGTGCAGAATGTGACATTACCAGGCTTTCTTCACTCGCAGCATCCAAGTTTGAATCAACAGTTCCATAGACGAGAGGTTAGTACAGGAATTAAGGCACACTTTATAACCCTTTTTCCCTCAGGGCAGATAAATGACTGAGTCGTTCAAATCTGGTTTCTATGAGGTATAAAAATAAGATGCCATTAGACCTCATTAATGAACTGCTGGGAGTCACACTCTGCAGTAACCAGCATCTCCGTTTTTCCAGGGAGGAAATCAGCACTACTCTGTTAAGTTTAATGGGCTCAAGCTAATTTACACCATCTGAGGATATGATCCAGTAAACTCAGGTTCCCACAGCATATGGACTGCTTCATTCATCACAATCACAGCTGTCTCCAGCTGGCAGAGAGCACCTATTCAGTTCCCTAACACTATACAATAAAGCAGAGTAAAGCAGGAAATGAATAACATGAGTCCCTAGTGGAACTGTACAGTGCATGTACGTTTTCTGAACATCATATGGAGTTTGTCCAGGAGGCTCATGATTCAGCTGCTGCTCTTGGGGATGGGCAAAAACAGTTTAAAGACTCTGCAAGATCTTAAGTTATACACAGTGCAATGGTATACTTAATATGATTTTAGGACAACATAGATACTGGGTTAGTCCATTTATGCAGTCTTTGAAATCTGACAGAAATTTAGCACAGATTGTAAGAGATTTTTAAATACATTATTGCAAATTTCTTCCAGTTATAAAGCTAAAATGAAGGATAATGTTAGAAGTCCATCTGAATGAGGCAGGCATTTTTCACTGGGCCTTTTGTTCTCTTGTAGCTTTTTCAGTTTTCTTACTGGTGACGGCAACTTAGTAACATTCGGAAAAGAAACAAGAAGTAATGCAAAATTGATATAAATAGCAATTCTTTCTACTGAATTAGGGTATTTCTACCTTAGATAGTAAATATTTCTACTTCTAGCCCTATAGTGGGGCTCTTGTTTTAAAGACCAGCAACACTATCTCAAAGGAGAAAGCCTTAAGGGAATTCAGAGGTCTTTGTACAGATGATCTAAATATTTGTGAAAAAATACAAATATAAACATTGGCCAACCAAAAATTTGCCTTTTTCTATCCAGATCATCCACTTTGCATAAGCTCCAGAAGCCAGATCCTGATAGAGCTGTCAACGCTTCTGTACGCAATCTCACCTTCCCAGGACTGCTGGTACCTGCTGCTTTGCACATCTGCAGTAACAGGAAGATACTAGCTGGATTGTAGACACCCTAAACAGGGAAAAATTAGCAAGCTGAGCCTCCTCACCCATGTCATTTGTATTGGTTTCATAAAATACACATGAACATACATTGGGAAGTTAGTTAAGAGAATGAGGAGAGGTTTGGACACGGGGAGAAAAGAACTGGTTTTTTTTCTCTCCCTCACTTTTTTTTTTTTTTTTTAAAAAGTTGTTTAATGTTGGGAGAGCTTTGAAGGCTGGTATTTCTGAGGAGAAGAAAAAGGTGAATCCTGAGAAAGGGCTGGGGTGAACATAAGACATGTCGATCTGTGGAGTTTCCTACTAGGTAGTTCTTGGTACAAAGAATGAAGAGGTAGAGCAGCTGGTACCTACAAAATCAAGCTTTTCAAAGGATGGTCTAAAAAATCTTTACAGACGATAGTATCAGGGGAGACAGAAAACATACAAGGAATAATGCAATGAAATTAATCCATTAAGAAAATACTATGTGACATACAGCCTCTGTGACCTTAGTATATCCCCAGAGAGCTTAACAAATCTTATGTTCTTAAGTCTAAGTAACACCAGTAGGCGGCCAGTCCTCAAGGGGAAAATCTATTCTAAGCTTCAGAGACTCCATCACAAAAAGGAAGAGAGGATCTTGCTGCACCTGCAGGTAGGAGTCTCGGCTTGAACAGGAGACGATTGTGAGATACATTCTCAAACTATCCAGCTGTTAGCTTATTACCTGTTCTGCTCATTAAGATACAGATGCATCAGTACAAATATGGCAAATCCATTATGTGATTGTGCTCTGGACTTATTTTGGCTGGAGCAGAAAAATGTTTTTCCATCTTTTGTTTCTGATGTTTCCTTCTAAACCATGGCTGCTTTTTGTTTCCATTTTCCTTGCTACATTTTGACCAAACACATGCTAACTTATGCCTGCGGACTCTTTAAAAATTACTAGAAGTCTGCAGATCTTCAGGGGCACTATAGTCATACTTGCATTTTTGCTGGGGGAAGGCAGGTTGGCGAATTCCTAACACGAATACCCAGCTCTCCCTCTCCCCCTGTTTTGGGAGGAAGTCTTTTAGCACTGCTCAGGGCTCTGGTTTTTTTTAAATGATGTCTGAAGTTTTAGCTTCATAGCTAAAAGGATTGAAATCTGCAGTTCAGCTGATCTAAGTCTAGTCCTAAGTATGGGGAGCATGGCTGTTACGACAAGAAAACAGCACGTCTGACATTATCTTTGAGAGTGTTATTATTGTACTTTTGCCTGAATGTTATTTATTACATTAGCCTCAATGTTATTTATTACATTAGCCTCTTTTACCAATGGACTGGAAATTATTTAGGGTAGAATAATTTTTCCAGCACCTATGCATTCTTTAGTACAATGCAGCCCTTACTTTTATGGCAGCATTGGGCTATGCTAAAATATCAATAACATCACAAAAAAGATTAGATTCTTGTATTGACTTTCCCTGTTAATGTGCAATAGGTACTATGTTGTCAACCTGTCCTAACCACCTAATTGTTGTTTTCAGCCTTGGAGAGAGCCCCTTCAAATTTACAGACTTCAGATGTGCCCCAAATAGAATCATACAGTGACCACACAGGTCGCACAGCAACATTAAAGTGACAGGATGTGACAATAGCCAAATTAAATACCAATCATTTTCATTGAGGGGTTTGGTAATGATTAATGCTGAATTGGATAGGAAAAGCATCTGTGTTTTGCTACAAAGTGTCCAGGGACATAACTTCATTTTCTATTAACGGGAATTCCAGTGCTATTTTTCACCTAAGACTAAAATTTCCTCTACTTGCTGTGAGTGTAAAAGTTGAGTTCTGACCTCGGTCACTGGGACGGGAGTTCCCTGCTGGTTTGCCTTCTGCGTGCCTTTCTCAAGTGTGAATTTCTCATGTGAGATCTCCCTTTCAGGGGCTGTTTGAACACATTATTGAATCTAATTAAAGCATAAAAGTACTGGCAAGACAGGGAAATTAAAGAGAGGAAAAAATACATCCTGTGTTTTCCATTTGTCTATTAGCTGTTAGTGGGAATGGAAAGGGTGACCAGCTGCTCAGTTATTAGCCAGTACCCCAAACAGACAGATTTCACAGCCCACAAGTTCTGTTTTAGGTTGTATCACTACAGCAGATCTAGCTTGGACTCATTACATTGGCACCTAAGTTTTCCTGCAGCCACAGGTGCTCTGAGATTCTCAGTGCTGTTTCCACTGGTTTGAACTACAGCAGTTCAGCCACCACTCCTGGTCTCAAGCTCTACTGTCCTTGCAGATGGCCATCAGTGTGTGAAGACACTGGGCCTTGCCTCTCCTGTGCTACATGTGCTGGAGATGTTGCACAGATTTCTAATCATTATTTATTATTATTATTTTTACACAGCAGCAAAGGGCTGAACCTGCAATGCTACACAAAAAGTCCAATAAATATATAGACAAGCTGGACTGATTGATTTTGACATGAAAGGTAGGTATTGACTTTAGTAGCTATATAAATATGAGGTAAGCAGAACTGCTCAATAACTTTAAAAATAGATCTGTACAAATGCTGTATAGTATTTCTTCGCTTTCTTTGGCAGCCATAAGCTGTGGCCCTATATTGAGTCAACCATAACATACATTGGGGCCCTAGATGATCTTGCATGTGAAAAAACTATGTTTCAGGAAGTGAAGAGTTTTTATTTGTCAGCTTTTATACCATGGTAGCACCTAGGGGAAACTCAGCTAAGGAATACAGGCTCACTGTGCTTTTCTAACATTGATAAACATTTAACTGGGGATATATCAACACATGTCAGTTCTATATGCAAACGGCTGTAAAATGGTGATTTGCAGAGGAGGATGAACAATTTAGAGGACTCATTATAAGCTCTCTTCCTTTTGTTTTTCTCCAGTTTTCACTCTGGTCAATAGTGGAACAAAAATTATTATAGCTACTATTGTGGTTTGGCCATCACTATGAAAATAAGTTAGCAGTTTCATCTCTTTTATTTGTGAATGTGCTTCAACACCCCAGCATTCATCAGAAGACGCACTAACGGACACTCACAGCAGAGACGCCAGAGATCTGGCTTGCCAAATCGCACCACTGGAGCAATGGGATTAAATTTGCGACAGAGGATATGGCTAGTTTTTACAGCTACCACTTGCTTGTTTTGACTTAAATTCTCTTCCAAGGAAAATGTCTTTTTAGACAAGAAATTATAGCCTGCAGAAAACATCTGCTAGTAAGTTGATTAATTAAAGACTGCATTCCCTGAAAGCAACTGTTGTGTTGGTCAGACTGGAAATGAGAGAATATGGAAAGTATGGCTGGAAGGCTGGGAGAGAGTAGGAGTAATTAACGACAGTGAAGGTTTCTGAAAGGTGTAGATTTACATGGACAAGCCATGGTTTAGCAATAGACTGAAAAAGTTAGAGGCTCATCATTCTTAGTTAACCTGAGGAAGTTTAATTCATTAAGACACAAACACCTTAAAAGCTGTCCTAAGTGTGCAAGCATGTCAAACTTGGTGTCATTTTCACCAGTCACTTACCAGCCAGACAGAAAGACGGAAGACCAAACAACCACCAAGGGCAGGTTTATTACTTCCCTGTCCACTACCTGTAATATTCCTTGGTTATAACTGAAAGAGCCCTGGCAGAGGTTTTAAATCTCGCCACTCGCACTGTGCTTTCTCAGGTAACCCCTGGGGACCACTGCTTTTCCCTGAGCAGCTGTGGGAAACAGAATTACCTCACCCAGGTGGTGGCATCCCTGCTTCTGCCTAGGGCTGTGCTGAGCTCCAAGCCCTTCTCTGCATCTCTGAGACTTTCCAGGGTCACTTTAAAGGAACCTAATGAAGTCACTTGAAATTATACTTGTCGTTTGAAGTCAGTCATGGGAATCCATGTTCCACAATCTGTTGGGCTCCACACCACTGAGTGTGATGCTGACACAACCAATGCTGCCACCATGTTTGTGTCCTTAATGGCATGCTTGGCTGGTTGTTCAGGAACTGGTCTTTTTCACAAGGTATCTTAGTCACTAAAAAATAATAATGCTGGAAGATTTACTGCTCATGAGGTTGATAATAGTTGCAATCACTAGTTCAGACATTTCCCAGGCTGCTGCTGAAGGACTGAGGGCCACTGAAGCCCCAAAGCTGAGGCTGTGTGTAGCCAGACTGTGACAACCCAAAGACGTACATGTTCTCTCCGACTTTTCCATCATGATGTGTCTTTCTGTCTGTAGTTTAATTATGTGGATAAATCAGCCTGGACACATGTTTCAGGTTTATATCAGGCTTATTTTGGTTGAACATATTTAGTAGTTCAGCCAGTTCAGGGCAGGTTTAAACACAAACAAAATAAAATACCACCACCAGGGCCCACCAATAGTTTTGCACCAGTTTAGCTGAACTGGCATGTTTCTGTATGTGGAAACTCATCACACACACTTCCCCACCTGTCAAGGGACACCCCCCTGCCCCGTGAGGAGAAGAGTACAACCACAGCCTACCTAGAGGGATTCAGCTTTGCAGGAGTAACACAGCTGATAGACTTTCTGCTTCAATGTCCTATTTGCCATCTTTGAATTGTATGATCAGGAAACTGCCTGGA
Organism: Pterocles orientalis; assembly: GCA_011057875.1. NCBI lineage: Eukaryota > Metazoa > Chordata > Aves > Pterocliformes > Pteroclidae > Pterocles > Pterocles orientalis. The sequence continues at coordinate 13,768 of WKFP01014246.1, forward strand.
GAGGCTGCTTTGTATTAAACTTTGTGGCACAGTGATTGGCCCCAGTCATTACCAGTTACAGGACCCGAAACTTTGTGTTAAACAAGTAAAAATCTCAGTTTAGTGATATGACCCCCTGTTAGCTTGTCTAAGAAAGACATATAATCAGAAGAGAATTGTGCTGGTACGGAACTTGGACAAAAATCTACAAGTATAGGAACAATGGTCTCTATTCTAATTAGATAAAGCAACTTAATGCCTTTAAAATGTATTTTATAATTAGAATAGTAGAAAGTGAAGTAAGATTGCCTCTTTATTGCAATTAGCTGTTGGGGATTTCTATGCCATAGAAACATAGAAACAAATGTTTATTTCAATCACGGGAAAAAAGCCCTATATATTAATAGCTATACAGAGAAAATATTTTTTAACACATGGTCTATGGTGGAAAAGGAGTTGAAAGTAGTCAAATAAGGATCTATACTCTGATGCAGAATTGAGCCTACAGCTTAAGAGTTAGCTGTTCAAAGGAATTATTGTAGCCTGCCCTATAACGTAAGGTACAGCCGTGAGCCCGGGAAAAGTCATTAACATGAAATACAATGGAAATGCTTAACTAGGAACTTATTATCTCCTGATTTTCTTTCTCCTCTTCCTTAAGAAGGAAAAGAGGACATTAATGCAATTTAAAAGAGCAAATTAAAAAGGGCCTGGCTGAGAAAAAACTAGTTCCAGCTGGCCTAACAACACTAAGTCACTCGTTTGGATACTTGGCTCCCCTTAAATGGAAAACTCAGCACTACTGATGACCGTGACATAACCAGTGTGCGTGTGTCTGTTTGTGTGTGTGTGTGTGTGTGTGTGTGGAACATAACATTGCCTTTTAAGTAGATTTCCTTGCACTTAAGTCGTTGGATTAATGTCACTAAAATGGTGGTCACAGGCCAGAAAAACACTGTCTCTCTGTTTGTATTTCTTTATTGGCTTGTCCTCTGACAATATGTATTTTACTGTCTGCCAGCTGGGTGACAGACTGACTGATTGAGCTTTATCATGCTGCCCTCTGTGTCATAAGCAAAGCATTCATGATGTCACAGTTTTAGCCTCTGGTGGATGTACAGCACAGAAAATAAAAGCTGTAAACCACCTGTGTGTGCAAATTTCCTTGCTCCTGCTGATTGCTTATGTTCTTACATTTATTATTTTTCTTCCATTAAATGTTTATGCTGTTACATAAGAAAAAACGAAATCAAATCCCTTCCTTAAACCAATCACATGCTTTTCTTTTTCATGGGTCTTGTGATATTCAGGCACAAGGTTTTTTTGGAGGATCTGAACTAACATGGTTCTTTCTGCTCGTTTAGCTGACATATCCTCAAACTCAGTTCATGTCTCATAATAATGCTGGATGGAAAACAGTGTGTCTGAATGTATCAGAAGACAAAAAGTTGCTTCCAGTGACTTTTTTCATTTTTTTTTAAAGTCACATGGATAATTCTACCCAAATATTCAAAATTATGAAGATGTCCTCATTCACTCAAGGCCGGTTGAATTTTAGAATGTCACTATTTAAATACATCATATATGTTTATTTCGCAAAATGTCAAGTAAAAGAATCCTTTCTGGCATTCAGTACCACAATAGATTGCTCATCCTGAAAAACAAAGGAAAACTTTTCATTTCTTAAAGGTAGATGGAAATTGCCTTTCAAAGCTGAGGGATATTCTAATTTCAGGTTGTGACCTTAAAGCTCCACTGGTGTCTTAAGCTGATATAATTGTGGCAAAGCCCATCAAATCAATAAGATTAAATTGTTATGCAATAAACACACACTCCAGACCTTTACAGCATCATAGACATTTCCCACCTGTGCAAAGACTGTGTTGTATCCTGCATAGAGTAATCAAAAAGCTACCTGGTAATTAAGTAAGATGGAAAACTTTTGTTGTAAAGTTTAACAATTCATCTTAATAATATTTTCATTACCACTACCATTTTGGCTATTCTGATCCTGGAGACTTCTGTAAAACGTGTCCTGCTGAACTTCAGTTACTTTCGGGCTATTACTGTGGCTTTACAGCTGCTACTTTGAGGAAACCAGGTTCTAGCCCCAGGGTTGAAGGTTTTCTGTGGATGTTTGAGGAATGGCTGTGCTCCGGACTCCAGGCAAACATATCACACACGTAGGGTCTCAGACATAGAAAATAATATTCTTATGCTGTTACATCAATATAAGGGAAATGTAATCCTTAAGTAGGATTCATTAAAAATATATATATTCCTAATGCATGATACTTTTTTTATAATCCATGACATTTCATTTTCCCGTTTATCCAGAGCAAATAACTTTGGTTTGATTTTCTCAAAAACAGGGCAAACTTTAATGAACATTCAGAAAGAAAAATTTTGTTCCACCTAAATTGTGCACAATGCTACACATTGTTTTGAGTGTTAATGCCTGGGTACAATCATGTATGTATGCCTCGCCTTTTTTAGTTGCAAGAAGTGAATTTTAGTTAGTTTTAGCTAGGATGCAAATAACAACAATATAGCAAAATCTGCAAACTGTTTAACATCAAGTCAGCTATTTTGCCTCTTGTACAATCACTTGTCTGTATACAAAACACAGAAAAAAGTTGGTCAGGGTTTAGAGCCGTTTGACTATCATTTGGCATGCCCATTAAATTACTGCACAAAGCAGAAAATGTAGATTCAAGCCCTACGTCCTGTGTTGACCCGACTGCATAAATGGGTCTCTCGGTTTAAAAACAGTTGAACAAAAGAGCCACCATGGAGTGATTGAGGTTTATTTGGGTGCTGGAGTGTACAGCTGCTGCAGGGAGGAGGGAGGGACACGGCCTGCATCCTCAGGGCTTGCCTGCACTTGGCTCAGGTCCCAGCTGTGAGAGAAGGAACTGAGCAACGGTACTTTTGTGCTCCTCTGCTTTCCTCAGGGCTGGCCTAATCCCCTAGCACGAAACAGATCAGTCCCACAGAAGGACCACTCAGCACAGGGTTTGCCAGGCTACAGCAGTGCTGTTTAAGTGCAGTCTCCTGACACACCATCCTCCAAATTTTTTCAGTTCTCTTGTAGGCATATCTGTGGTCCTTTTGCAGTACAGCATCAGGGCAAAGGAGTAGAGGTTTGGTGAGGAGTAGAATCCCAGCTTGGGGGCGAGTTTTATTGCTTCTACACAACAACTTGAATGCACAGCACTGTTTTACACATTGAAAGAAAAAAGCCTTTGACGGCTTTACTATCATCAGCAATACAGGGGTGACCTAGCCTCCAGCAGAAGGCTGTCACTTGCTTTCCTACATTGCTGATTGTCTGTCTGCTCATGTCTGCTAATGACCCAAAAAGTCTGTTAAGAAAGCAGGGCAGCACTGGAGAAATTAAAAATGAAAGCATCACGAGGGCAATACTAACACAGAAGTAAAACACTTCATGGCAACTGTTTCAAAAATGACCAGTTGTGGTGGAAATGTGCCTACTTTCAGGGAGTACACAGTGCACAATCTGAATTAAGACAGGCAGAATGAAAGTCATTACCTTCCAAGTCAGGGAGCCATTCACATCTATAGCTTTAGCAAAGAGCTAACAAATTGCTGGGGTTCTTTGGTGTTTTTTTTTTTTTTTTTAAATACCATCGGACAGTTTTCTAATAGCAGATTTTATTCAAATGTCCACTTTTAATTCATCAACAGATGGGCAGGCTGGTACAATACATGCAGTTTCTAGGCTGGTGTCCTTTGTCCTTAAGACAAAATGGTATAGTGAAACAAGTTGTATTAATTTGATATTTACTTTTTGTCTTGGGAATTAATAAACTAATCATCTCTAGATACTTTATTTTTTTCTCCTTCAGCTTACACTTCTGTTAAAATCTCCACTCCTTTGGGACAAAGATGGTCTAGTGCTATAATAATGTAAAAGTTAACAACCACAGCAATGTATCATGATTTCATTCAATTTAAGAGGAATCTTCATTTTTTAACAATGTTCTTAGTGGCATAGTCTTATAAAAACTGAATAGAAACACCTGAAGGTCAGCAATGCAGTATCCTTAAGGCCCTTGTTCATACTTAGCTTGCTGCTTTTGGAAATGTACTTATGCTGAGTATGTTAATGCATGACAAACAGAGTAGGAATGTATATGAGACTTGCAAACAACATAAAACAAATGCAATTCTTCTTGAACTTCCTGTGTAACCTGAACAGATCAGTCTCAAGCTACTGAATGAGCCTGTGAGTTAACAGGAAACTTAAGTATGTAAACACACACTCACATGCCTCACTGAGCCAGGTCCTGAAGTACATTTACTTTCATTATGTTAGTTGTGCCAAAGAATAACACTTTCTTACTCTCTTCGGTGGCTAACATCTGCATTTGTGTCCATTACTGTTTTCAAAGAACAGTGCCCTGTTTTGTGGCCCTGTACCAGAAAGCCTTACTGACTTATTGCTGGAAGAAGTTAACTTCTTAATGATATGTTAACCAAGAACTGAGTAATAAAGTCTGATCTAAGCTGCAACCTGTGAGATCCATACAAAAAAAGTCTTCGAAGTTCTTGAGGGTGTGAGGCAGCCCTGCAGCAGACTGCCCCAAGATCACAACTCCATCCCCTGGATGTTCAAAACTTGCCCAGACAAGACCCTGAGCAACATAATTTAGCTTTGAAATGAGCCCTGTTCTGAGCAGAAGACATGGTTGGATTTATCTTCACATATATGTAATTGTTTTCTCTCTCCTTACGCACAACATGCTAACAGTGAAGTACATGTCCTTACGGTGCACGTTACCTACACTGCCTACTGCAAAAACCACAGCAGCAGAACACTAGAAGAACTCACCTCAAATCTTTGCTAAAATTTGGTTAGGTTATGGCACTGGACACCTTTAAGTGAAACCTCCTTATACATGTGTGTTTATATGTAGGAGTACATATATGTGAATGCACCCATACTCCCCTAGAGCTTTACAAGCTCTACTTAATATTCACAATGACCCCCGTGACTTGTTAGAAGTGGAAAAACTGAGGCATACAAAAGAGATTTGCCCTTAATGACAGGAAACAAATAGCAGAGTGAGTGCAATACACTTTCCACTTACTTACCGTACGGGCTATTTAATAGCCTTTCATACGTACCTAATCCGAAGGCAGCTGTGACTCCTTACGAAACACGGGACTGTTTTCCTAAGGTCCATGAAGCTTAAACAATCAAACATGATGGACTGGAGCACAGAAATTCTGGAGTGCCAGGGGATCCTGTGACAATACCTCTTTGTAGCAAACTGTGTCAGTTTGTGTGCTTAAGAAGATAAACTGCTGAGCAAGGCATTTTTTTCTGTGCCAGGCTGAGGATTTCTGACTTCTGCACATTTGTTTCCTCTCTCAAGAAGAATGTAGGAAGTAAATTGGACTGTTTCTTGGTACACTTGTCTGTGTACTGTACTTCTTTTAAAAGCAAACTATAATTTCCAAGAATGTAAAGATACAAATTTATCAAGCTGAGAACATTGATTTGGTTTCCTTTCTATTTATTCCAAATAAAAAGCACCAAAACTAATTAAAGCATTGGTAATGTATATTCCCTGTTACTGATTGGCTACGGCCTTCTTTAATCCTCATCAGTAGCTGAGCTGTGCCTAGCCGGTCTTCTGGACTTTCATTCATAGTCATAAAGAACAGCAATCCTTTTTTCCTCTCCTGTATGTACTTAATGCAGCTCATAAAGTAACAGGCTATACTCAGAGGGATCCCTCACTAGACAAGTTAATGTGGCAGCTTCACCTTTGACTTAAACAGATTTTATGCTCTCGTCTGTAATGTACCGCTCCATTTTTAATATTCATTTCTGAAAACCTTAAGTAATACAGGATGTCTTTCTGCCTGCTTAGTACTCCCTGTTCCTTTGTTTCAACAGATGGATGAGGCAGCAAACGCTGCCCTCAGAAGAGTGCTGGAGTCCTTCCATAAGTCCCAGACTCTCTGTCAGGGACTCATCCTTCAAAGAACGCCTAAAAACATTGCTGCAGGGCTTATGGAGGCCTTCCAGACTTTTTGTGATTTTTTTGGTTGCCCTACCTCTTGCAACATGAACAGCAGTGTTTTTCCACATCTTGCTTGTGGTTTCGGATTTACCCATGCAACTGCTTGTTATTGCTATGGATTTGGGTCAGGTTCTTTCCTGTGATCTCCAGTTAACACAAAAAAGATTGAAAGTTTATCTAAGGGTATGGGATGACACAAAACCCATACCACCACCTCACAGTGCATTCACAACTCAGCAGTTACTGCCCTCTTTGACACTGAGGAACTCAAGGCTGCTCATCCCTCTTTAGTTACCCACCTTGTGCTCCTCTGTCCTACAGACCTTATTTGGGAGTATCAAGAGTCTTCCAAAAAAACTAAAAGGGGAAGAGCAGGCAAAGGTGTCACATGTCTAGGTGCACCAGAGGCACTGGAATATTCTCTACTGATGATTAACTTCCCCACACCAGACCCATGACTCAGTACCGGCTCCTGAGGCACAGTGTGTAGCTTCACTTCCCCCATATGGGGAGAACAGAACGTGATCATTGAAAAGAATGAATTGACTTACACATGTTGTGGTTATTTCACTGATCCATTAATGTGATTGTTAAGCTCTAAATGACCAGGCTGGCTGCTCGACTTCCTCCCATTCTGAAATAATTTAAAGGCAGATTCCTCTTCTCAGTTGTCCCTCCAGTACCATATAAAAAAAGACATTGTGTTTGTTAAATTAACTAAATGTCACTGAAGTGTCAGACAATGAGGAGAACAAAATAAATGTCAGGTTTAACTATTAATGCTGATTTATTTCACAGCCACTTGCAGAGGCCATACTCTGATTAAGTGCTGAATGCTAGATGAAAGTGTTGGGGTAGCTCCTAGTGAAAGTCATGTCAGAGTAAATTATGTTCACATATGGAGCACTAAATAGTGTCCTGCTAAAGATTTTCACTGGTCAACAGGAGACCCTTAGGTGGTGTCATGTAACCGGGAATAGCTGTTGCTCACACGTGGCCTCTGAAATATGAAGACAGCTAACAAAACGCTTGTCTTCAGCTGTTGGTGGTGATTTGTATATGGCACCTGAGATGCTGAAAAATGGCTTATTTGAACGTTTTTTCTCTCAAGGTGATGCACTGTATCAAATATTGAAATGCAGTTCTCACTACACCATTTGAATTATGCTCTCTGTAAATACGCAGCTTTACAGCTTTTCCTTCTGTGTTCACTTACATAAATTATACCAGCAGTAGAGACTGCCAAAGAAAAGAGCTAGGCAGAGCTAGCTATTTCTCCAGGCGCAGGCCATTTTACAACCTACCTGCTATACACTTCTGTCCAAGCAATTGTTCAGACTCTGTTGTGGAGGCAATATAATAGGTATATTACAATTACAAAACTGTCAGCAGGAACTTTATAATGGGTAGAGAACACAACCAACAACGTAAGAGGTATATTCTGTGGACACCACCCCACCAATCCAATTACTTTCAACAAAAAAAACCAAAACAAAAAAAAAAAGAGGGGAAGGGGCAGGGAGGGGAGAAGATGGCTTGGGTGTTGTTTAATTAAAGAATAACCAATGTTTCTTCTTGGAAAACCGGAACAACCAAGTTATTCTTTCATCAATATTCAAATTCTGAATTTGAATTGAAATTTGAATTTTTGTACTGAGGCTTTATTAAGTGTCATCATTTGAAAAAAGTTCATGGGGTAAACTTATTTTACCAGTAGAGGCACAAGCTGAAAGTTAGAAACTCACACTATTTGTCACTTACACAGTAGGAATGCTTTCACCAGGGAGTAACCAAGTTTCAAGCTGCATTTAACTTGCAGAAATACATAGCAAAGTATAAAGCCCTTCAGCTATTCATTTCAGCTGGAATTGGAGAAAAATATTGCTATTCATCTGATTCTTCTAATCCTCTGCAGAGATTATACTTTCCACTGACACCACTCTAGGCAGCATCACGGCTAGTTTAAGGACAAACCAAGCTCCTCGAGCACCAGCTATTTTAGCCCTTGAGAAGCCATGCTTCCACCTCAGTAGTTTTCTTTACCCAGCCCGTTAGAGCTGCAGAAAACAGGACTGAAAGATCACAAGGGAAACCCCACTGACACAAGTGCCAACCAACACAGATAACCAAGAGATGGAAAACTGCACCATGTGAGAGGCACGAGCTTAAACCCGACAACTGGAGTGCTCAAATGACTGGGCCCAGAGCACTCTCTGCAAAGGCGTAATGAATGTTTGCTGTGCCTGCCCTCCATTTCATCCACCACAGGAGCCCGCATCTACAGAGATAATATCTACCTCCATTTTGAGGGGAAAAAAATATTCATTGTCAAAAGAGCAACATTTTGCAAGGTTGATGAATACCTTTGTTTCCTCACTGTTCAAACAAACCACAGATTCACAGCATCCTGTTCAGACTGGTGCAGTCCTGGGGAGCCCTCCAGCCCCAGCCCCTGCCCAGAGCAGGCTCAGCTGTGGGCTCTGACCGGCTGCTCAGGGCTTCACCCTAAGTCAGGGCATGAAATTCCCCAAGATGGAGAAGGCCCAGACTCCCTGGGGCCCATTCCCACTGCTGGGCTGTCCTTGTAGGAAAAAGGCTTCTCCTTACCTCCAGACTGTGCTTGTGCTGCCACCTCTCACCCTCACACCACATGCCACTGTGAAAAGTCCATCTGAGTCTCCTCCACCACCTCCTGTTGGTGTCAGGGATGCCACCAGGTGCTCCCAAAGCTGTCCCTTCTCCCAGCTGCAGCAGCCCTGGTCCCACACCCTCTCCTCCAAGGCCAAGGGCTCCAGACCAGGACTGTTTTGCTGGCTGTTTGCTGAACTTGGCCATGTTTAGTGACATCCTCCTCTGCTGGAGGCCCAACCAGATAGAGTACATGGATGCAGCTGAGATAGACGAGCTTTAGCCAGTGGACAGCCCCCATGACCACAGGCACTGCTTGGCTTTTGCCCTGGCTGAATTCCACTGGGTTTGTGTCAGCCCCTTCCTCCCACCCATGCAAGTGCCCCCCAGGACAACAGCTCTGCCTTGAGTGTATTTAGTAGTTCTGGCCCTGACACCTATCTGGTGCTCTCTACAGAGCTGAGGACTGTGTCCTTCACGTGCTTCTCGGGGTTCCTGATAAAGTTACTGAACAGCATTCATCCCAGGACAGACCCTGGGGTAGTACCCTGTTTGTTACCCACCTCCAGGTAGAGCACAACCCCTTGAGCACAACCCTCAGACCCCAAGTATCCACCCAAGTTTTACCCATGGAGCCACCCTCCCATGCAGGCTGTAATGCACCAATCTGGACAGAAGAAGATCATGAAAGACAATATTGAAAAGCCTGAAGGCAAGCAGGTTGACAGGGCATGACCAACCCTTGGTAACTCTGTGCAGACTGTTTTGGGTATGTCCATCAGTGTGTTGCTTCATACAATTGAATGCAGCCAAGAAATTTTCCCCACAGTAATATCAGTACCTTGGCATGGGGGGATGGGTAGCTAAAACCCAAATTAAGAAAACCAAAAAACTTTTGTGAAGTGGCCCTCACCAAAAAAGTTACTTATAAGTCCCCATGAGATACAGCCTTCTAAGTACCTTTTCAATCCAGGCCTGAGAGGAGTGAACAGCTTCCCAAAGCTTATGAATTCAGCAGTAGCGTATGTGCTTAAACCTGCAACCATAACATATTATGCAACTACCAAATCTCAGGCTAAGTCTCTTGAATTAAAAATCTAAGTCTTAATTTAAACAGACTCGTGGGTTTTTATATAAAGGGTCAAAAAAAAGAAATAAGTTTTGTCCAAACAAAACTACCACTTTGCACTTGCACAGCTCCACAAAAGGGACATTCTAGCAAAGCAGTACTATGTTCACTGTATTCAGTGATCAGCCTTTCCAAGAGACCTTTCCATCTTTCACTGGAGTGAAACAACTTATGAATGTAAATTAATATTTTTAAATTGCTATCTAACTTACTTGATCTTTAAATCTATGCACTGACAGTACAGTAAAACATTTCCCTTTCCACATATTTTGAAGTTTGACTCCAAGAAAGCATGTCCAGGGAAGAGGGGGAAAGGGACCTGAAAACTACTTAGTTTTTCTACAGAGGACATCTCCACAGCAAAAAAAATGTTTCTACTAAATATTTGTTTCCTATGTTCAAGCAATTCATTATAGACCAGAGTGTCTTAGTTAAGTTAGCTTTCAGTATACTGCTCAGGGTGCAGTGCTTGTTTTTTTCCAGATACAACGTGAAGCATTTTCCATTGCTTGACAGAAGTGTGCAAGGGAGAATTTCCAGAGGCAGTCTTTATTTTGGGTGCTTTATTTCAGATGTTCAATAGCCTAAATATTCAGCAGCCTAACTGTGCTTTCACAGCCTCTCTTGTCCCACCCCTGCTCTTAAGACTTTTTCATTCGATAGGGGCAAACTGTAAAGCTTTTTCAGGAGGAAAAAAGTAAAAACCAGGAAGCCAGGAATGTATGAAGTTGGCTTCTGCACTTCAGAGCACACATCTTCAAGCACCTTCTGCCAATATGTAATAATACCAACCACTGTTGTGAGCCAGCTCAAAGAAGGAATAGGAGCATGTTTCTTCAGACATGCTGTGGCATATCTACAGAAAGTACTAGCAGGCATCCAAGGTTATGAAGTAAAGAGTGCTTCTGTAGTTCTAAGATTTTTTTTTCTTTTATCTGAGGTCTTCCATCCTATTTCTTCCCAATTGAGTCCTTATCTCTGTCCCTTTTCCCTAACCAAGCAAGACTCAGCACTAACATAAAAACAGATAAGTGGATCTCCACTGTTTCAGCAAAAATCTGATGGGGGAAAAAAAGTATGTCCATTAAAAATGTAAGCAAATACAAGTTGGGAAGGGTTGGGAAGAGGCACACTCCAGCTACCTGTAGGGAATGAGATGCAGAAGAGGAAGAAGTGCATCACATGAGCAACTTCAATTCCTTTTATATTCTTTTTCCTCTGTTTTTGCTGGCATTGTAGATATTTTACATTATTGCTCAAAGGCAGATAAGAATGTGGGAGCAGAGGGACAGTATCAAGAGAAATGCGAGTATTTGTAAGCAAAAGAAAAAGCCAGTTTCAGAACTAGCTTTGCAATCACACTGGCTAGCACACACTGAACAGAAATAGATAGTATTTAGAACCAGACAGCTTTGCATTCAGCTGGGAAACAAAAATTATGTCATTACCTTGACTACTACTTCAATAACCAGCTAAAGCCACATTTATGTACCTATTAGCAGCAAGTTCTTCAAGAGGAATACAAAGTAAACTTCACAGTAAAGCCTGACCAAACAGATTATTACTGTCCCATTGCTCTGGAAGCCCATGAGACTGCAGCAGATGAGCTGAGACAAGAATGACCTCTGAGAACTCATTTAGTGGCCAGGAGCACAGCCACAGGCTGCTGCTGCAGGAGTGCTCAGTACAGCTATACCACCTTCATTAGATGCCAAAAGAGTCACATGGCAGAGCAATAAAACAGAATCAAACACTCGCAGATGGCAGGGGAAAAAAAAGTGTTTAAAGATAGTAAGGCATTTGTCTATGCAAGTTGGATCTGTTTTTACAGAAGGAATCCTTGACTACTCTCCAAGCCTGCTGTGGAAGTAAACAACGATTTCATAACACAAAAATGGACAGGGCCAAAGCAAAATAAACCTAGTGATATGAAGAGCCAAACAACACCTGCAACTAAGTACAGGCCATTTTATTTCTTCTGCTACTGCCTGATATTCCCCACTCCTCCTCCCTCCTGCTATCTGAAGGCATAGAAGTTTTATCTGGTAAAGTGGTAAGTCTCCTACAGATTGCAGAAACTACTTCTGTGTGTCAAGGTACTGTTCCAACAACTTTGTTCAGCACATTGGACTAAAGTCAGAAAACAAGCTCCCAGAGTCCACAGTTTCTGTAAGAACTAGCTCAGGTTCCCAAAACATCTGTTTTACATTGCTACTTCAACTGAATATTAACCTCAGGAAGAAGTGTCTTTATTGGTCTACTCCATATGCCATTTGGTATGATACCAGTGACAGCAATGAATTTTAGCAAAGAAGTAGAACTGTTTATCTTCTATATGAAGACTAAAAAGGCAGGGCATTTTCCCTGTATTTAGCTGCCACAAAAACTTAACCAAAAAGCTGACGAGAATTACGTTTTGGGTTTTGTCACATTTCAGCACAAATACTTTGTAGTATCCCAAGATAGGCATCCAACTGAAAAAAGTTGAATTTTATTCAATAACTGATAATCCTTATGTATTAGGCTGATATGAAAGGCACTTTATCCTAGAAACTACTCAGCAAAATAGATACAGTATTCTTGGCCAGAAACTTTACAAGTCTCCTGACACCCTAATCTTTCCAAGATGTTTTAGTCCACACACATTCCAGATACTGAAAATGTGACAGACTGCCAGCGATAGCTTCAGCTCCCCAAGGAGTAGTGAGCTTGCTAGAAACAACTTATTTTAAATCTGCTGAAGTTGTCAGCTGTCCTCATCTGTCAAGAAAGGAGTCCACAATACACAGAAGACCATTAAGAGACCAGACCCCAGCTGTAAGTGCAATGAGAACAGGCATTAGAACCAAGCCCAGGAACTGATCCAAGTTCTCACTTGATAATTTTTATTGTTACTATTTTAGAGACATGATTGATTGAGAATGATTTAACAAGTCATCACTAGAGCAGAGCCAAGAGATTTTTGCTTCTTCCAACCTATCTCTTAGCCTTGAACCTGCATCCAATCAGAAGTAATTTCTTCTTCACCTTGAAGGGGAAGCATTAGCAACAGTGAAGTAGCATCTCTTGCTACAGCAGTTATGGTGTAGAAATTCAAGACCAAGATCCTGCCATGTCAGGAGAGAAACCATAACTTTATCCCAGAAAAATAATTTGTCATTGAGGAAACTACTAATGGCTAGGGAAGCTACCTTTTACTCAGTTGGAGACTACCAAGTAGATATGCCATATAGCGTTTCCTCTTTCTTTACTCCAAACTTGATTACAGAGCAAAATGCCTGAAGACTACAGAACCTGCAAGTTAATTCAGTCTTAATCCTTCTCTATTACATGAATGAACCATATGTGTACAGTGGATAAGGAACACACCTGGTGCTAGCACTCAAACAGTATGATGCTAAACAGTTACCATCAAGATGATTATCACCTTCCTGGACCCAGACCAGTTGTACAATTTATTTTTTACTCCTACAGTCACCCAAGAGAAAGGCTCCAGCTCTCCAAGTGATCAATATCTTAGAGCCATTACAATTAATTGAGTTCCTACAGGGAAGGGGACACTAGCATGTTAATTCTCATGACAGGGGACTTCTGTCACTATACATGTAGCAACAGGGTCTTTTCAGCATCAAGGCTGCAGTCACAGGCTCCCATGATTAGCTGCCAAGTCACAGCTCTGCTATTCCGTTGTACGCATGTAGCGGCTACCAAGATCCAACTTGCACTGGCATTGCCATGAAGAATAACTACTAACAGCTTGACACCACTGTGAGCTTGTGCATAACATCCTTTGCAAGGACCTTACACTTACCTGGCAGACAATGCTTTGACCCATCTTCACATAACATCTGTTAATGCTACCTATTAAGAGCTTGCAATAGTAGTTGAGTATTTTTAGCCTCTGTCAATCCTAACTTAGGAGTCCAGGCAGACTCCTATGAAAGGAGACCCATTCAGTCCAGTACCCTGCAAAGTATTAGTCTCAAGTACAAACCTCAGCCACCTGGCAAGTCAGTAGTGTCTCTGCAGTCTGGGGTACTGCTTGAAATAACTTAAGAAATACTGCATGTTCTGGCTAGTATCACAGAACCACAGAATGTAGCAGTGTAGCCCACTAAAGCTTACAACTTCAGAGATACTCTATTTTACTTCAGTGCTAACATAATAATGGAGACCAATACTTAAACTGCTTAATTTTTTTTTTAATTTTTTTCTCCTCCTTTGCATTTAACAGTGGTTTCTTAAAGAGAGTTCATACCTGTATACCTCTAAAAGGCAACAGACAAAACTGTTTCAACCATACATACAAAATTACTTATGTTTACAAATTTTTGGCAATCATAGTAACCCGTTTTTTCCTATTGCCATTGCCCCAATCATTGAAAAAGACAGTGTACAGCAATTTACATTTGAAGTATTTCAAAGTGCTTGGTAGTGATTTTTCAAGAATAATATTTACAAGTGGCCTATAAACATATGTACAGATGTTACAAGTTGTGGCTGGAATATGGCTTTCTATGGAAAGTGCTTTGTATTTGGTCAGTGGTGTTATTAACTGACCAATCCAATGGTTACTGATAAAACAGTAACCACTAAAAGCTGAATTGTTGTGGACAGGTATTTACAGAGTTTGTTGTTAAGCTGTATAAAATAGCTATTTACATAAGTGTTCCATACGTACAGAAAGTATCTTCTTTCTTCCAAGAATGGAGGAAGTCTTGCAGCCACAAATCTGGTTACTATCCCCAAAGAGTGTAAAGCACAAGTAAACTGGAAGTGATTGCTGATCCAGCGCTCACACCATATCATCATCTGTGCTTACAACAGATATCTGTACAAAATAAACACAAGTTAGCTACAACCGTACCAATATAAGATACAAGACAATGTGTATCATTACTATGCAGCAGTTTGAAACAGGCTAGCTCTGCAGTCTAGAGACCACATTCAGCAGTGATTACTCCAACCCAGGCATAGGACAGTAGATGCCCACTACAACTTTAGCCTCAATTAAAAGAACAAGTTCTCAGCTGATTCAATGCAGTGGTTTGGCTGCAGCCAGCAGCCTTCAAGAGCAGAGACTTTTCCTAAGCTCAAGCCAGATATCATTTGGCAGTGTTTACATCTACTCTGAGGATTAACTTGGAGCCTCAGACATGTCAATAGGTTTACTTACTGCAGGGTAGGTGTGTCCTACTGAACCGCTGTGTCTTCCAATATCAATTGTGATGTCCTCTTCTGTAGTTTTCAGGTAGACAGGATTATCAAAATTCATGCTCTTCATGTTCTTGTGCTGCCAGTTACGCCACATGAAGTAGCCAGCCACTGCAGCCATCACCAGCAACACTGTAGGGAGAAAAACAGATTGCAAGTATGGAGTAGGATCAAGTCAAGCTCCTGATTAAGACCAGCTTGTCCCACCACAAGGTGTCCCAAATATTCATGAATGCTGTACTCACAGGCAGGAAGAACAGTCCAAGCTGCTGATGTTCCTCCAGCTGCAGCTACTTCAGATGCTGTACCACTGATATTGACTCCTGCACAAGAATTTGAAGTAGTGAGTTTGCTTACTGACAGGCTTTGTCAGACGTAAGCACTTCCCAAGCCCAGAAGCTGCTATGATATATTAGGCTATTCTTGCAGTGTGTAGCTAACAGGCTTCATTCTATATTAAGAGAAAGTATATTAGGAGGAAGCTTTCTTCATTGCTTGCCTTCTCTGAGCACTCCTGGGATTTAGTATAACCTATAGGTTCCACACTGTTGTAAGAGCACTAATTCTGATTATCACATGCTCGAGCTGCTGTACTTGCACTACACACACAACCTGGACTGTGTTCTCTATTTGCATGCAAAGGAGAAAACTTCAAGTAGGCTAGTGGGTCAGTTTGCATTTAATTTCTCTCATGTTTAGCAGTCTGAGTTATTGGGACCAGTACCTCCAGGAACTAGTCCAACAGTTGCAGATTTTTCTGTTGTGCTGGTATCTTTAGCCTCAGTGTAAGCCACAGTTGTTCCAGTACCTGAAACTAATTATAGATCAAGAACCCAGTTAATCTTGAAGTTCTGAAATGGCTTAGCTATGAGAGCCATGGTAGTGAATGTTTAGCAGATGGCAGAATGATCATGCAGCTTTAGCTTTATTGGAAATATTGAAATCAGTTATTTCACTAGCATACCTTCAGCTGAGGGTTTCTGATCAAAAATAATCCCAAAAACAAGGCTAGACAGCTCACGAGGCATGAATTACAGATATTTAGAGTCAGGACAACAGTAAGCCACCCCATCCTTCACTTCAGTTTCTGAATGAGATTTCAGTTCCATCAGTTTACTGGTTGAGTACAGTCTGACAGCTATAGCAACCCTTTAGAGCAGCCAACTGAGGACAGCATCCTTCCCATTCAGTGCTTTGTGGCAGTCAGAATCAACATGCAATACAGCAAGGGGCACCTTGGAGTTTCTAGTTCCACTCCACTGGACAAACAAGCCCAACACAGTGCTCAGGGTAGTAGCAGCAGCGTGTTTGTCTGGACCACAAGAGGTGGTCCAATCAAACTTCCTTATCCAGCAAGATTATCCTATCAGCTTTTCAATGCTATTTATACGCTATAAAGCCATGTTAGTTTACATCCCTTGTTTTATAAGAAAGTGTATGTTTTGTGCATGTGCTTGCTGCCTGCAGAAAGCCATGGAGGTACAAGGTCTTGTTGCAAATGATGATGATGATACAAAAGCCAAGCATGGACTTTGAACAGCAGCTGCAGATTTTAACAGCAAATTAACTCATGCAAAGCTGTCGGCCTATACTGCCATGTTTGCCTCCAACAGGTTCAGTACCCCTACTCCTTCCCATCCACCCTGGAAAATATCCCAGTCTTGTTACCATACCTGCACATCTCAGACCATCCTCCTGCAAGAAGTATCCAACAGGACATGCACAGGTGTACTTTGGAGAATGTTCATTAATCTGAGGAGCAGGCAGGCACAGGTAGCTACAGCCTCCATTTGCCATGTTCTCTTTACACCAGTTCCTGCCTGTTGGTAAAGCAATTCACAGGAGTGAGCCTTCATATTCCAGGTGCATAGCAGAGTTATCTGCTTAATAATTGCTCTAGTAGAGTTTCTTATCTCTGAAGGTTACAGATTTGTACCTGCTCTGCCTAAGAAAGAGCAATTGCAGCTAGACCTTCTCTCAACCCCAGTGGAGGTGCCTATGTTGAAAGCTCAAATCACTCTTAAGTGCAAGTGAAGTAGACAGCTATATAGGGGAGGGATACTATTTGCCACCACCCAAGCAGGGCAGGCTTCTTACACAGAACATAACCATAACAACATATGGTTATGTCAGCACACTGACACAACCATAAACTGTACTAGAGTTACCTGAAGGCTGAACAAGTTCATGATACACAATGATGTCCTGTGCATCATTGAGGTTGTTCACTAGGGTAACCAATTCAGATCCAGTAAATTTGTTGGCACCATAGACTGCCTCATTCTCTCCATCAATCCAGTACACACGATCCTGTAAGACAGAGTCATTACATCCCTTTACTTCTGTGTTGCTATCAGCACCATAATTGCTAGCCATGTACAAGCAAGAAGAGGATATTTGACAATTACTACAGGAAGGCATTCTTACTTCAAATATTGTTAGAGCAAGAGGATGAGGAAGGAACATATGAGACTTCAGCACAATTCTACGGTCCTGGCCATTCAAGTCCACACTTGACAGCATATGTAGTTTAGAATCAAGCCAGTACAGACGGCTTTTTACAAGATCTAGGAGGGAAAAAAAAAAACACACAGGTTTACTATCCACATGGAGAAAACCCCCAAAGCCTCCTGCAAAAGTCAAAACACCCACAGGTTCAAGAATTGTTGCAGTGTTGCCCTAGTTTCTTACCATATCAGGATGCAGAAGGCTGCTGCATTGCTGCCTAAGTGGCCTGTGCCTCAACTATAATACAGAGCAGTGCAAGAAAAGTTACCATTTCAGTATCTGAGAAGTGCTTTCTGTGTCTGTTGCAGTGCCTCCATGCATGCAACTTCCCACTCTCAGAAGCTGAAAATAGTTCTCTGAAGGATGACCTCAGCTTTTGTAGCAAACAGATTGCTAAAGCTCCAGAATACCTCTGGCACAGAGACAAGTTCAACATACCTAGAGCAATTCCATTAGGCCACTGGATTTCTGTTGTCACAAGCTGCTGTCTGTCAAATCCATTCATTCCTGCTTTTTCAATTTTTGCTGGCTCACCCCAGTCTGACCAGTACATAAAGCTGTGAAGCAGAATTTATGTTGTATGATGCACTATAGTACTGTGTAGTATCACTCTTAATTACGACCAATAACTAACAAAGGCTACCTAAGTCAGTTATCAGGACATGGAAGAGCTGGCAGGTCTGCTCTTTTAAGAGAACGAGGACAAATACTCACCCAGAGAGAGGATCTACAGCAATAGAAGCTGGCTCTCTCAGCTCAGAGAGAAACAAAACCTTTCTTTTTGTGCCATCTAGGCTAGCCACTGAAATTGTCTTTGCAGTCGAGTCAGACCAGTACATGTTCTTATAAATCCAGTCTACAGCAATTCCTGCAGGGCTGTGTATGTTGTCCAGGATTCTGACATGTGTTCCAACTTTATCACGGGTATCAACAGAGGCACTGGAAGACAAGAATTACTTGCTTTCAACCCCTTCCTCCACAGATACTAACACTTGGCATGCCTCAGCAAATACTGCACACAGATCTCAGGTTGACAATGCAGAACATGCACTTGTGACTTTCCATGGGGTGCCTTTTGTACAATTGTAGAAGCAGTTAGCAGGAAGTGCAACAGGCATACACATTGCTAGTTGCAGGAATTTGCATCAAACTGTACTTTGCCTTTAGGACATCAGGAATACAGTTCTGATCATCAGCACCTAGAAAAGTATCTTGGGTAAAAGGTGGGATGGTTTAAGGGAGCACACTAGGGTTCAGAAGCTGAGTGCATTTACCTGAAGATTGCTTTTTGACTGAAGTCCGCCCAGTAAAGCTTTTGCTCAGCAATATCAGCATCTAGAGCTACCGTGTTTCTTAGCTGCTCTACTAGCTGAATGTATTCTTTCCTCTCCAGGCCAATCTTCCTGATATCCCGACGGTTGGTGAAAATCAAACATGGTTCTTTCCCTGTGAAAAGAGTGCTATCTGTACTTCCAGACATGCAGTCACATACTGTTCTTCTATGACAAGTTTTTAAAAGTTATTGTATTTAGTATTTGCCATTCCACACTTGCTAGTGAATGCTGACAGTGGTCTTGGCTGTACCATACCTCATCATTTTCTCCCTCCACAAACTGATGGAGAGGGTCCTCCTGCCCAGGGAGCAGACACAAGCAGTTTGTCAGGCAGCTTTAAGTACTGTGTCATGGCACCAAAGTGTTAGGAATGCTCAGGTCTGTACAAATTATCTTGATAACAGCACAACTAGTATCAAAACCACAGTAGCATAAGCACTACATCACCTGCTACCTCATTTTAAAGTGGGGATATAGAAGACTTATGCCAATACTCACCCACTGCCTTGCACACCCCTGTAGCAAGATCCATCTGATAGCCACGGCTGCATTCACATTTGTAGCCACCTTTCAGGTTGATACAGATTTGACTACAGATACCAGGGTTCTGGCATTCATCGATATCTGTAAAGAACAACAATTTAATTTGTTTTTATCTCCAAAACCATTAGTGGGGCCCATGTTAACCTACTCAATACTTGCCTCCACAGGTTCTCCTGTCTATAAGCTCAAACCCAGCTGGACAGTCACATTCATAGCCAATAACAAGATCTCTGCAGATATGAGAGCATCCGCCATTGTTCACCAGACATTCATTTATGTCTAGAAGAGAAGAATTGACCACTTCTGAGACAGCACACATATTTTAGTCTTAAAGTATTAGTCACTGAGTGCTTTACCAGACACCCATCCATTTTCTAATCATGCCTGCCGTATCTGATAAACTACTCTGGCACTTGAAGTCACATGCCAGAGAGCCTCCTCAAATTCACATTTGCTTAGCTATCAGCATGTTTGTTACTTGTGTTACAAATTGGCAGCAGCAAATACTGAGGCTCTGGGATGTTTCCGAGTTTTAATGCCTTCTCCACGGCCAAAAGGCACTTGAAGGTATCCCAATAGCCTGTTTGGCTAGGATAATACTAGCCTATTGAGCAGGCTGCACTCTGTTGGTTGTTTACCACCAAGGAAGTGCAGATAGGCACTCCAGACTGATATCTGACAGCTCAGAGGCTGTATCCAAGTATGTCTAGTGGTCAGCATTGGGTAGTGGGTTTATTCACTTACTACACTCCTTGAGGGGCTCATCACTCCAGTCCTTGCAATCTCTCTGCTGGTTACATACTTTATTGATATCTATGCATTCTCCACTTCTGCACTTGAATTTTCCAGGTCCAGAGCACTGAATAACTGAGACAATGAAAACTGTGAGGCCAACTACCAGCTTCAACAGATACTCTACAAAGACTTTGTTCTTGCTTAGTTCCACACTTACCATTGTTACAACTTGCTTCATCAGTGCCATCCAGACAGTCTCTCACACCATTGCACTGCCTACTCCCATGGATGCAGTTCCCATCTTCACATCTGAACTGGTCTGGTCTGCAGGTCCGAGAAGCTGAGAACACAGCCATCATTACAGACTTAAACTTGTGAGGTCTGCTGAGGGAAAGAAAATAAATCAGGAGCCCACCAGCACCTCTTAGAGAAGGACCAAGTTAACTTACGGCAGTTGATTTCATCACTTCCATCCTTGCAGTCAGGATCTCCATCACAGCGCCACTTTTTGTGGATACATTCACCTGAGCCGCACTGCACTTCACTTGCAGAGCACTTCACAGGAGGTGCAGGCTGGCGGCCACATTGCTCTAGAGATTCATCTGATTGGTCAGAGCAGTCAGCATCATCATCACACACCCAGCTGAGGGGGATGCAAGTAGAGCTCTTGCACTGGAACTCATGAGCTCCACAGGTAGGAGGTGCACACTCCAGCTCATCACTTCCATCACTGCAGTCATCTTGACCATTGCAGACAAAGCTCTTGGAAATACACTGCCCACTGCTGCATGTGAACTCTGCTGGACTACAAGTCACATTGCCTGAAGTAACAGGAGTAAGAGATTAGCAGATCAGCACAAGGCAGACTTTTGTATGAAGGTGTTTTGCTTTGCAGGTTCTTCATCAGCTGTTAGCTGACAGAAGATCAGCACTCTCTGTAAGGCTCTTGGACAACCTAACTAACCACCTCCAGGATACTTGGGCCCCACACAGACTGTCCTCCTTGCCTTTGGATGTTATAAGTGAGAGGCATCAGTTTTGAACTACCTAATGAAAATGACCCTCCTCTGAAGCATCTAGGTTGTTCTTCTTCAGAGCATGAGCCTTTCAGAAAACTGGCTCAAACCACGTGAATCAGAGACAGAAGTAAGAGAATTGCTAACTCTATAATACAAAGATCAAGGTAGCCAGATGGTCAGCATGCACTGTAGTTTGAAAATGAAGTGTTCTGTGCTGATCCCCAGGACAAGCAGTGGCCCATTTGCCTGAACCACTGGAGATAACACAGCAAGATCTTGTACCACTTGATCCTGAGGTATTAAGCACACCCACACAACTTACACCAGTACAAATTACACTGGTTTAATAGCAGTGTAGCTAGCAGCTCAGTACACCTAGGCTGATAGTTTCATCAGTTTCATTAGAAATACTGTCTGTAGACTTGTCAGATTAAGGCATTTGCTTGCTGAGTAAGGCAGCCACTCCACAGAAACACAGAAGTAGTTTGCAGATCTGTGTCTCACTAGCCCATTCAGGTAAGGTGGCTCTGATGGAAGCCAGCCCTGTGGCTTTGGTTACAGGAAATTTGTCTCAGGACACCTCAGACACCTCATACATATGCAAGTTCATTAGAAGAAGACAGAAATCCTGCACTCTAATGCTGGCAGTGGCAGCTTCACTTGCTTACTGGCCTGAAGTTGATGCCAACACCTGAAACCTAGCTTCCCTAGTCTACACTTTCAGATAAGTGCATAGAATACTCCAGGATAGGGCTACAAAGCAGATCAGCTGTGCCCTTGGCTACAAGTCACTACTATATTTTTAGGAGACCATTTGTTAATAAAAGCAGCAACTAGAGTTACCTGTTGAGAAACTCTGCAGAGAACAAGTTCTGATGGTTTGCCCGACATGTGACTAAGCCTATGGCCACTGCCAAAATTAGCCAGAGACCAAAGATAGATGGCTGAATAGCTTTTACTGCTGTAGTTCTTAACTTAGCAGGATAGAGGAGGGTTAGAGCACGTTCGCTTTGTTAAGTGGCCTGCCACACCAGATGAATGTAGGTTTAAAGAGATACTGAGAACTATGAGAAATTTATCTTCCCAGGTATACTGCCCAGCCAGCTCCTTTCCTGACAAGTCAATTTCAAATAGAGTTATGCAGCCACCATTTCTTCCCTTACCACAATTCTCTTCATCTTCTCCACTGTCACAGTCTTTTTCACCATCACATTTCCAGGACACTGGGATACACTGGGTTGACTGAGGACCACAGCTGATTTCATTTACCCGGCATGTTCTCATATCTATTGAAAAAAGTTTAAGTTCAATTTAAGAGTTTTGAAATTCAAGAGCTACTGCTCTTGGGCTTTACCAGTTGTCCTGAAAGTTGAGACTGAAAGGCTTCAGCTCTGGACAAAGTTGCAGTTAATGAGATGCCAGCATCCATCTAAGTTGATGGCTCTGTCATGGAAGAGGTTACACTAGTTTGTAGCCTTCAGTACAAAAAGATGCTTTCAGCTCATAATAGATCAGTATTTTAAGTGCATCTTTGTAGTGGTAGCTTTGTGATTGCCCACCAGTTACACTGTAGCACCTTGAGCTATAACACAGTAGTAGGCGGGAGTAATGCCAAAGTGCAGCAGGACCTGGGGTTGAAGTATGCCTCAGGGTGGATCCTACTGATACAGAGAAACAAAGCTTCACAGATCTGCAGTCCTTGATTAGTTGCCACCCTTAAGTCTGACGTTGCTAACTGCGAGGCCTCACGACCCAGCCTCTGTACTTCTGCTTCCCACCCCCCAACATATAGCCAGTCACTCAGTTCCTACAGTAGCTCTGGTTATCTTGCAAAATAGTTGTCTTGGAGGACTGTGATCACTTCGTGAACAAGCCACAGTAATGGTCAGGCCTGCTGTGTTGTCCCTGCTGCTTCTGACTGTCAATAAAACTCTGTACTTGCTATCTGTTACTAGGTAGAAGTGCAGAGTCCCCACTCAGTTCTGCATCTCTTAAGTAGTAAAAAGTTCTGTCAAGGCCCCAGTGTGGCCAAAGCCAAGCTAGCACTTAGGAAGGTGCTCTTGAACACAGCCAAGTTCATCCTTCCTTTAGGAGGAGAGCTGCAAGCAGGCAGGAAGTCACAACACTTATTTCCCACAGGCTTGCCTGCACCAACAAGCCAGGCTCACTTACGGCACAGGTCAGCACTTTCGTCAGACCCATCCTCACAGTCTGGATCCCCATCACACTGCCATCTGTTAGGCACACACTGGCCACTGGTGCACACAAAATCAGATTCAGCACACGTCTTCTTCACTGCAAGGGAGAAGGACAGACACTTCAGTTTAAAGACCAGAGGTCTTGCCCTAGGAACGTGATGCAATATCCTTAGTTCTGGGATGTCTGCTGTCATCCTCCACCAGCCTAATGACAGCGCTGTTTAACACTTCCTGGAGAGTCATACTGTGCCCAGAGAAACATTTATCTTCCTGCAAGCAGGCACTGAAGGACTCCTACTGTTACAGGAGACAATGCTGCTAGAATAGCTGCTGCTTTGAACACGAGTTAAAGTAAGGTCTACTGACATTAATATTCAGATTTTGAACTCTGAGTTTATTGTCAAGGCATTCGATTTATCATTACAGAAGCGTGGTACTATGTAACCCTAAGGTAACAGTTTAGCTTTATTCTGCTTGAGAAGACTGTCAGTCCAACCACACCAGTGGTGGATACTGAGTCTGTTTTGCCCCGTCTCTAAGTACATCCAGTCATCCATCTTGGCCTCTATGCTTGCTTAAAGCAAGAGTTAGCAGCCAAAGCTAGACTTAGTGTTTACAGGAGACTCAGCAGAATCACTTTCACGCATAAAACGGGCATTTAGCCACAGAATAGCCAACACTTAAGAGCTAATAGCTAACAGTTTCTACCAAGTCTTTAAGCAAGAACTGAGAACAGACTTGCATTCTGTTCTTGACAGTTAACACCCCTGCAAATAAAGAGTTTTTGTCATGATCTTTTCTCTCAGTCACCAGTACCAGGAGACTTTCATAGCAGTCAGGACAATTCAACTGCCTCAGCTGGATACAAGACATCAAGATAGCCCCCCATCTGCTCCAGGGAAACAGATCCTCCCCTCTATTCTGATTGTCAGAAGCGTTGGAAAGGATAAGCAACTCTACAGCTATCCACTGCTAAGCCCTCACTGACAACTAGCAAGTACTACCACAGAGGTATTATTTATTTCAATTACTTACCACAAGCACTCTCGTCACTCCCATCTGAACAGTCTTCATCACCATCACATTTCCAGAGTAAAGGAATACAGCGTCCATTACTACATGGAAATTGGGATTCCTCACATTTTGTTCTCGCACCTTCAATAAAAAAAAAAAGGAACCTAAACCCCAATACTGTTTAGAAATACTTTCTTGCTTTCCCCCACTCCTGATCAAGAAGTCACCCAGCTTAATAAGCAGCATAACATCAGCATGAAACCAGATCTGCAACATCAGCATGAGCCCCAAATCTCTGTAGTCACCTTACCGAATCACGAAAGTAGAGCCAGAAGCTTTCCTTCACAGTACGAGTGCAAAGGTTAAGCACTATGACAGTCCACCTGCCAGACAACAGCAAGCCAGCCTCAGTGTTCTGAATTTTCCTTTTCAAGGCAGAGTCAAGTTTGCAAGGCAGAGGGATGCGCGCATACAATGACTTCTGCTGTCTACTGCCTAGCATTGCACTCTCAAAACTCTTCAAACTTTAACCAAACTAGGTTTAAACTTGACTAATGTCAAGCTGGATTAGCATTTCAGTACTCTGCTTAGATATCTTAGATATCTGCTGTGTAGTTGCACAAGTTTTCATGATTTAAGTCACTCCTCAAAAAACGGCACCCAAAGACATTACTTAGTATATATAAAAAGAAGTGTGATTACTTCAAGATCTGGATCTTACTTATTAAAGCTAGATCAAGTGTGATGCTAAGAGAGCAAGATAATTTATCACTTCCTTCTGGAATAAAGTCTTTGTCTCCCAGTCGCTAACTGTCTTGATTTGTCAGTACACTTGAGTAAGGTACTGCTTTCTGCATGGTGCTTAGAGTGCATTTTCCAGACTGTCTTCAGCTCTAAAACTATATGATTCCAACCCCTAAGGGAACCTACTTTGTCTTGAAGCCATGTTATAACTGTCACTAAAAGCAGCAGCCTGCTTCTTCAGCAGCTAAGCCAGAGCTGTTCCATGTAATGCATGCAGGCAAGTGTGTAAGTTGATGCATTAGTATTGGCTGCACACACCTATGGCATGATGCAAGAGTCCTGCTTCTCCTTCGTTTATTGCATCATTTAGTGGAGGTGCTTTGTCTTGGCATACCAGGGCTCACAAAAGGCAAATCTTAGAAAAACATTAACCGTTATTTTATATCTTCTGTGTATGACATGCGAAATGCAGAACAGTTTCCAAGTGTTTCCAATGTAACAACTCGTTTCACAGGGAACTGTGTTCAAAGAATACCCCCTGAACATCAGTTCTTGTGCTCTGTATTTTCATCCCTCCTTTCATTTTCAGGGTCAGAGTTACATCAGCATGCACTTTCTAAAAAACCATGCTATTTGGTCAAGAGCTGTAAAACAATTGGCTGGCCTTGTGCGAGAAGGCACGCCCCAGACAGCTTACAGAGGGTGCAGAAGCCATATCTATCAGCTTGCTCTAAGCCTGACATCACCTTGTTGTCCAGTAACCTCTAACAGAAGTAGCCTTTTGCCTGCAAGCCCTGGTCACACGTTATTCTAGTTATTACTGTACTATCACTTAAAATATGCAATGACTGACTCCTGCTAGTTTTGAGACATTCTCATCCAGGCTTTCAGAGCAATAACAGTCAACCTTTCCCAAAATAGCATACTAGAGATATTAGACTAAGCCTGCCACTCAGGAGATCCCAAAAATAACTCCACAGACCTTAGTTACTCTATTTCAAGCTAGAACAACCAGAAAAGGCTTGCAAAGACTGCCTAGTACATTGTGACTTACAAACATCACTCTGACCAAATGCTTCTGGGAAGCTACACACAAAGCTAAATGAAATGGTAACTGAGCTTGGAGTAACAACTACAACTTCACAGTTACAACCCTTACAACTAGCTATTCCAAGAAGGTATCATCATCACTTCTGCAGCTGATACCAAACGAAATGTCAGAGCAACTACTTTTGCTAGCCCACAAACAAGTAACGAACTGACAGCACTTAACACCCACACAGGTGCACAAAGGTAAACGTCACCATGTGTTGTTACTCCTGAAGATGTCCATCAAACTCTAAAAGCCAGTAACAGCCAGTAACTAACTCTTGTCCTCTGTCTTATCCCAAACAGTTCTGCAATGCCAGGTAACCATTAAGGCATGATACTACAAGTCTAATCCACTGCTACTTGAAGCAACAGTCACACCTCAGCTGCAGCTTCAGTCACTAGACACTTAATGATTTTTAGATCAGCGTCAATTGACCACTAATTCGAAGCTTCTCTTCATGTGCTACTCCTACACCAGTATCACCTTCACACCTTTTCTCCTCCTTGGAATAAGACTTTGGCAAAAGATGTAGAGAACAAGTAACTTCACAGCCTGTGATTGCTAACATATATTCTGTCACAGTTTCCCAGGTAACTCCTTACTAGAAGTTAGCTCATAAGCAACAAGGTGTGCAGGGTGAAGGAGCACAGCTACAATGACCACCCAAGTTAAACCAGCCCTCTCCATACCACTGCTATCCCTGTTTGTCTCAGCCCCTTAAGCAAGTTGTCAGATTACTTGTCTAGGCAGCCTCAAACATGTGACACTTGTGTGCTGTCATCTGACACGAAGTCTCAGAAAAGCTTGCAACAGTGATTGGGAAACCTTTCAAGAACTCATACAGGAACTAGCTTCGACTCCCCCCAGACCCTGCCAATTGCAGCTCCTAGTTGGAGAGAGATGGTGGCGCCACTAACCCAAACTGAGGGAAGAATCAGAGTAACTGGGTGGACTGGAGCTGCCCTATACTGCATATTCCTGACTACAGTGACCTAGCAGTCTCAGTGCCCACCAGCTTAGCCCTTCATACTACAGCAGTTTAATCATGTCTGCTGCAGACTGGACATGGGAGCAATCTACATGACTAGGAATCGAGGCATGACTAGGCAGATGTGTCCCCTCTTCCTCCTTAAATGAGGACCGGAAGCAACCATCGCTTGGCTGGGCTCTACCTGACAGATCCAGCATCTGAACTACCGCACACAGTTAGAGCTACAGTGTCCAGCTACCTTTAAGCATACTTTGTCAGAACAGACAAGATCTGACAATTAGGCCTACTGAGCACCAGTCAGGAGATTAAGAGCCATACAACAATGTAGACATCAGTCACCCACCTCCCACCTAGAAGAGTAGCCTGGAGATCAGTTCCTGAAGGAAGAAAGGAGTCAGCCAATTGACTACCACTTTCATTCAAAGCAAAATATTTTAAATTTTAAATTGACTTAACGTGCAGGTCCCCCTGCCGTAGGGGGAACAGCTTCTCTGCTGGTAGGCAACCCTGGAGCTCGCCACGAGCAGCGCTACCAGCCAGAGCCCAGCCTGCACGAAGGGACCCAGCGGTGGCAAGACTCAACCTTGCCACCAGGTGGAGATCCCTCATGGTAGTTACCATTAGCCCTGAACTAGAACCGTGCCAACGCTGCTGGATGCCACAAAGCCAAAGTTGCACGGTAGTTTGACAGCACCTTTCACGCCACGGGCTTTCCAAGGGGTCTTTCTTTCTTCCCCCACGA
>WKFP01014246.1:41714-68330 GCA_011057875.1 Pterocles orientalis
CCCGGCGGTGTGCGCCCCGGCCCCCCCGCACCCCGCACTCACCCTCGGCGGCGGCGCGCAGGCAGCTGAGGGCGAGCAGCAGGCACAGCGCCCAGCAGCACCGCACCGCCCGCCGCCCCGCACCGCGCCCGGGGCCCCCGCCGTCCGCCGCGGCGCTCGGGTCTCCGCGCTGCCGGTCCCACCGCATCACCGCGCCGGGGCTGGAGAAAGGGACGAGGGCGGGCGGTCAGACAGGCGCCGCGGTCAGAGAGCCGAGGAGGAGAGCACGGAGAGCGAGACATGCACGGGGGGGAGGGTGTCCCCGCGGCGCTCTTATACCAGCCGCCCGGCCGCCCTGCGCGGCCGCTGGTGACTCACGGCGCCGCGCCGGGCCCCGGTTGGCTCGCCAGCGCTGCCCGCCCCTGCTTCCTCCTCCGCGGCACCTGCGCCGGCCGCCGCGGCGCGCCCGCACACCGGCTCGGCTCGGCTCGGTGAGTGGCGCTGCGGCGACGCGACGCTATGCGGTGCCGTGCCGTGGGCAGAGCTGCCCCCCCTCCCGGCCTTCCTCCTGCGGGGCGGGGGGCGGTGCGGCCCCGCTGCCAGGCCCTGCGCCCGAGGCGGCGGTGTGGGGCAGCCCCGGCGGGAGGGAGGTTTGGCGGCGGAGGGGGGGCGCGGGATGGAGGGGGTGGTGGCGGTGGCTTTGTTTCTACTGCTTCCCCGAAACGTAGAGGCCGCCGTCCGCGCCCCGCCGCGGGGAGGGGGCGGTGCGGAGCCCCCCGTTCTGGGCGGCACGGCGAGGCGTGCTGACATCCGCGTTGCGGGGTGGTTTTCTCCGAAGAAACCTTTCTTCCATTTGGTGACCCCACCCCGCCCGCCGCCCCAGGGTGCGTGCCTCTAGGGTTTTTCCTGCCCCAGTATCAGAACTTGACTTACAACGAAAAAGGCGCAGCTCTTGAGGGAGAAAATCACCACTTCTGTATTCTCTGATCAGGGATCGTAGTCAATTAGTAATTGTGCAAAATGATATGCCAAAGTCGTATAATTACAAGTTTAACCTTCTATTTTGAGGAGGAGAATTGGTAGTTTTATGCCACATTTGTAGCATTTGGAACATCCAATTGTGTCTTGGTGAAATAAAGAAAGAAAAGATGGATTGTGAAAATGCAAATTTGGTTTTGTTCACTCTTAGAATTTCCAGCTGAGGTTTAGTGGTACTCTGCCTTTTTAAAATTCATTTTCATAGGCTTGCTATTTCGTGGTAGTGTTGTGTGCTGTGCTGTTAATATTGTAGTGGAGACATAAACTTCAGTAAGCTGTTCCATCCAAAAGCAGTTAAAAAGCTGGTTGCTATTTCTTTCCTTAGAAATGAAGTCTTGAATTATTAGCCTAATATTTTAAGTCTTCTTCAGTGACGTGTATGATTCCTCCAATGAAACAGGTATATTTGAGACTCCGTATTTCCTAAATGTCATAACGTATTTCTCTATGCATTATTTGCAGAGTGAAGCCCTTTTTGAGTTGCATCCAGTTGTATGGTGACTCCATGAAAGACAAGTCATACCACTGCATGAACAACTTCAGAATGGATCATCGGTTGCAGTTCATGTGATGAATGAGTGTGTCCAGATCATCTAAATGGGCAAATAGTGTGTGTCCAGATCATTTAAATGGGCAAATAGTTGATGTATCAGAGACTTTAATTAAAGAAGTCAAGATTTGTTTTTGTGTAATTGAAATGCATCCGGGAATGATACTTCTGTGTGTGTGTAAATGTGAAGAGAGCAGTTCCTAATGTTTGCCTCCCTACAGCCCCTCTATCTCATGGCCTCAGGAGTAGCTGGAGAAAGACTCTGCTTTCCCAGCCTGCCTGGTATGTGGCCTTCAGTACTACAGTTCTTGCAAACATATGCTGCTTCAAGGAAGAAAAATCTGTTGTGTACAAGGGGTTGACTGGGGTCCTCAGGAAGATGGCTTAGTGTAAGTGGTATGCTGAAAACATTGTTCTCCTTGCAGATCTTCAGCGTGACATATTGCCTTCAGCTGGGTGCTTACTGTTCCATGGTCTGCTGTGCTTTGGGCTGAACAACATTTTCACAAATGTCCTGTTATTACAGAAATACTTCATAAGCCTTACACTGGGTGCAGCAATACACAAGAAGACTCCAGTCATGCAGAAATACGAGGCTGGACATAACTTAGTGTATGGTGGTAGCTGATGGTCTTCCTTGTTTTTCTATGGAAGATACAGTTTTACTGGAGGGAGGAAAAGTAGTCCTTGTCCCGTGCCTTATTACTGCTTCGTGAGCACCTGCACCTGGCTATGTGATCAGGAAGCAACTTTCTGTCTTGGATGTGCCTAGTTCTTTGCACACCTGAGGGTTTGGACTCCAAAGGAGAACTTGCTATAAAATAATTTTTGTCATTTCAACTAGATTAAAATGCATGAGTAAGTAAGTGCATGAGTCTGGTCGCCCACAGGCTCTGGTGGAATCTCCAGAAAAGGATCTCAGTCTTCTCCTTCTTTAGTGCCATCTTTACAGGAATCGAGTTTAAGCAAAGGGCAAGTAGCCCGCCAGCCCCTACGAGGAGATCTGTGAGATCCATAGGCCCCAGGAGCCATCTGCACTGAGGTTTCATGCATTTGTGGCAGCCATAGTGTTGCAAAGGTTTGCTTCATGTAGGAATGGGAAGGTGTCTGGTGGGATCTGCAGTGTGTGTAATGAATTGTGGTGTCACTGTTTTCATACAGAAGGATACAAGCCAGAATAGGTCTATACAGGAGAACTGTAATAAAATCGTGGGTTTCTGTTGGGAGTATGCACACTTAGGAGAACAGCAGTCCTACTATGCTGGTGATAACATAGGGGCAAACTGTCCAGGAGGGTCTAAGGTTTAGGAAGGGTGCTGAATTTTGTAGGGAATGTGAGCTCAACTTTTGTAAGTCGTTTAATCATCAGTCTGGGAAATGCATTAACATTTGCTTTGTTTCCATGGGTACCTTCAGTCTCCTTTATTTTTTGCCACCTCTGTTTGAGCTGAACTTCAGCTTCTTCAGGAAGCTACAGACAGAAGGTGGATGGGGAAGTGGGTAGCCTCAGGGAGCACAGAGAGGGAGTGTGAAGAGAAAGCTGGCATTGCCACCTCAGTTAAACAAATTCCCCAAGTCAAGAACAATCTCAAAGGGTGCTCCTGATCCTGAACTGCCCTCAGAACAGGTCTAGGTCCCTCTTCTGTTATTATTTGCATTAATACATATTTGTGGTGTGCAGGGTACCAGGGCTAGTGTTTCCAAAACCAGTTGGCCATTACACAGTAGTTTCTAACTAATCAGATGGGCTGACATGCCAGAGAAGAGCATTGCTAAACCATGTTTCTAACAGTGGCTTCTTCTCTTGTACTGAGCAAACACTTGGATTCAGTGGAGTTTCACTGGGTATGAAGGTTTGTTGCAGATTTCTCATTTGTGGTAATGGGACATGCCATCTTTGCGAAGATACTCTACAGAACAACCTGTTCATGTGTCCACAAAGGACTGTAAAATGTCAAGTGTTATGTGGTATTAAATATGCATAATAATTTTATTACATATGCATAATAGTTTTATTACCGCTATTTGTTTTTAGAGAAGTCTCCAAGTCTCCATCCTGTTTTCCTGAATATTCTTGAGCATCTGGTGATATTCCCTTGAAAAAAGCTCACAAAGATTGCCAAGAAGCTAAGTAAGCCAGTTAGGCATTGCCATTACCTTAAAAAAATGACCTAAATAACTAGAAATGGCATCATATTACTTTTCCTTTTGGGGATTGTGATGGGTACTGGGGTCCCAGAGACTATCCAACATCAATTCACGTGATAATGCATTTGTACTTAATAATAAGTTTGAATCTTTTGGGATAATCAATTTACCCTCTTGGTTACAGAGTGTAAAGTCAACTTACAAGAAAAAATAACAGAAAGGACCTTCTGGAGTACACCTAATATTAATTCAGTGTGGTTTGTGTTCCTTTCTCTTTTCTCCTTAAAGGCCCTATAGCCTCCAGTTCTAAATAAGTTCCTGAAGCACAGGGATTACTGGTACACCCTCAGGTCTTAAATCAATGGGACTTTTGCCTCCAGCTCCTTTGGTGAAGGTCGTGGAGTGAGGATATGTCTACAGTGTGCAACCCAATCTAATAAAGAAAAGGAAGGCTTCATGGGTAGAAAAAGCAGCAGCTACATGTCATGGGATAGCATGCTGCCTTAGGATCCCTTGCAAAAATATCTTCTTCATTTTCTGCTGTCATCAGAGACGTTAACTGCTCATAAGATCATTGCACAAATGAACTGACAATAATTGAAGGAGATGTGTTCATGCCTGTATTTCAGACGTGCAGAGCCAGAATCTCTATTATTGACTTTAGTGGAGTTGTACAGAGCATGAGTGACACAGAATGCATCCTTTGGGAATAATTTAAAATAGGTATGTGCATGAGTCCCTCTTATCTATGTGATTGCATGGCTGTATCTAAGGGACAAATTAGCCTTTTTTTTTTTTTTTTTGGCAAAGCTTCTCTGCAAACTATGTGAAAGTTTATGCTGTTGTTAAAAGCGCGGCTCAGGTCCATGTTCTGTGTTTTGTCTGCAGCTTTAGGGAAAAAAAAGTGTAAAAACCAAACAAACAACTTTGCACTAATAAAGCACCTTTCCAGTGTTCTTCTCAGGATACCTAACAAACAGTGAACTAAGACTCAAAAAAAAGTTCCTCTTACCCTTCCCATCATAGAATCATAGAATGGTTTGGGTTGGAAGGGTCTTAAAGATCAAGTTCCAACCCCCCTGCCATGGGCAGGGACACCTTACACTAGCCCAGGTTGCTCAAAGCCTCATCTAGCCTGGCCTTGAACACCTCCAGGGATGGGGCATCCACAACTTCCCCGAGCAACCTCTCCCAGTGCCTCACCACTCTCACTGTAAAATATTTCTTCCTAATAGCTAATCTAAATCTGCCCTCTTTCAGTTTAAAATCCTTATTCCTTGTCCTGTCACTATGCTCCCTGATAAAGAGTGCCTCCCCAACTCTCCTGTAGGCCCCCTTGAAGTACTGGAAGGCTCCTATAATGTCTCCCCGTCATCGTCATCTGACCTGTAAAAATGAGGAAGAGAGAACTCACGTTTTTCTGGTGATTTTAGTACAACTGTTGGGTTTTTTTGTTGGTTTTTTTCGTTATTAGTGGTACAAGAAATGTGAATAGTTCATCTCTGAAGGAGGTTAGAAAATACTTGTCTCTTTTGGATGTGTTCTTCACAATGGAAGGAACATTGGATACAATTCATGATCTGCCAACATCAACTGGAATTTGCTGCTGTTTTCTGTGAGGACAGGATTTCCTCCTCAGTACTACAAAAATTGTTCAGTTTTCTTTGTATAGTCACTTAGTAAAGGGTTTTCCCTGTTTGTAAGGATCTAGCATGTGTGATATGAGCATGAATGCATTTTATTTAGTGTTACAGTATTAGAAGACATCACAATAGTCTAAGTCATGGTAGGATCAGAACCTGGAAGTGTTTAATTTGTTCTCAAAACCCAAATCCATATTTCATTGGTAGTTCTGTGCTGTGCATGCAATGCATAAACTTGCAAATAAGAGAGCTGTAAGCCATGCATTGGAATAAAAACTTCCACTATGCTTTTTTTTTCAGTAATACATGATAAGCTTCATGTGGTGGGAAAAGAACTTCCGTTTCTGTCAGATGTGGGACAAAGTGTGGCTTCAAAATACAGCTTTACCCATTTTGCAACTGTGTGGCTACTTCTGCTTCTTTATCTTTAGAAATGAGATACGCTTTAGCAATACCGTACCAAATATAAATTGATCTTACTGATACTACAAGATTTATTTTCAGCATACATAGGCTGGAGTGTATTCTGAGGAGTTTTTCCTGTGAGACATCTGTTAATACAAACATTTATTAAAATTCTTCCAGAAGCACATGTTTGCACAGGCTTCATGTGGAAAAAGAGGAATTTGAAGGTTGTTTGCTTTTTTTAATGTACACTCGTGATTAACAGTGTATATAGAATAATAAAATAGTTTGGGTTGGAAGGGACGTTAAAGATCATCAAGTTCCAACCCCCCTGCCATGGGCAGGGACACCTCCCACTAGATCAGGTTGCTCAAAGCCTCATCCAGCCTGGCCTTGAAGACCTCCAGCAATGGGGCACCCACAACATTTTTGAGCAACCTGTTCCAATGTTTGCCTTTGTGGAAGTACACATGCATATTGGGAATTCAGACATTTTTGTTCCAGAAACCATTATATGAAGTGGAGGAGGATATTAATATTTGTGGTGTTCTTTGCAAAGAATGAAAATGGCATTGTGTGTTAAAAAGAAGGAATATGATAAATTAAATTGGTTAAAACTTCAGATTGTGGTGTTGTGCTGTAAAGTACAGGAAACAGGATTCAGAACAAAAAGAAATGTTACTGGAAAGATTAGAGTGGGCCATAATGTTCTTGCATACTAGCAGATTTGGTTTTAATCAGGTACTGAAATTTTAAGGGTGTCACTGCAGATGCGTGAGAAGAAATATTCCTTTCCCTTCATATGCACATTTGAGCAGACGATCTGGAATATCTGGGGAATGTTCATATATGATAACGATATGTTCACAATGATATGGACACAATACAGTGTATTAGCCTGAATGTAGAAACTTCTGAGTGTGTTCTTGATTTGCAAAAATGGTAACAAATATGCCAAAAAAGTGTACCTCTGTAGAAGGGTGAGCAGCAGAGAACCATTCTGGGAGGGTTCTCCCTGTTCTGGGCAGAGAGCCTGTGGTGTTTGCTGGTAAATAAAAGAATGAACTAAGGACATGCCAAGAGAGCTGCCCTGGGCTCATGGGTTATTTGTAGTAACAGTGAGTCGTGTTTTCTGTGTCTCATGGTTGCTGCAAAAATGATCTGTTGTCTCACTCTGTATTGCCTGCTCATATTTTAAATGCAGCTTTAATTTTTCATCCCTAAGGGTGTTGTAAACTCTTGCCATTTTCATTAACTACCCCTTCCTCTTCCCCATATGTTTGAGTTTCACAGTCTTTTTTTGGATACAGTCGTTTGGCATGAGGTAGTATATTCAACAGGGAAATGGTCAATGTCTACTGTGGTGCAGGTGGTGTTTTGCAAGAAGTGGTAGACAGATTTACAAACTGAGGAAATGCAGTATAACAGCACTTCCTTTGTATTTTAAAATTACATTGAAATTGATCAGTACTGATGTCTTTGCGTTTATATGCAAGATAATATTGTTCTGCATGCTGAAATATGGTTAGATTTTGCTTACAAGGAAATTGTTTCTGTGAAATGTAATGATGACATGAAACAGTTTCTGTATCTATTGTTTGTTTGTGGAGGGTTTCTTGATTTTTTTTTTCTTTTTCTTTTCACTTTTTTCACGCA
This sequence comes from Pterocles orientalis, assembly GCA_011057875.1. NCBI lineage: Eukaryota > Metazoa > Chordata > Aves > Pterocliformes > Pteroclidae > Pterocles > Pterocles orientalis. Next base: position 49,134 of record WKFP01014246.1, read on the forward strand.
AAAAATAAATTTTATCAAGGGTACCTTAATGTCTTGTTTCTGGGATACCTAGTTATCTTCTCATTTACACACATAATTAATTTCTTTCTATTTCTTCTGAAACTGATGTTCACTTTCAGTGACTGTGCCTGATGTTCTTCCCTGTCCTCTCTCAGCCCCCTTTCTTCCAATGTAAACTAGCCAAACTCTTTTGGGCGCTTCACTGACGATAGGCCATCCCTCTGACCATTGTGCTTGAAATCATCGGTCCCTCTCCCAGCTTGAATCCACCTTTCCTGGGGTTGACTGAAAAAGAAGGTAGGTGGTGCTTCAGGATGCAAAGAGCTCCACATGAGGTCTCATCCCAGCCTCCTATGCTGCAATTAAGCTGACACTAATACTTTCCTCGCTGGTAATACCTCGATTAACAACCTGTGTGCCCTTTTCCCAGGTGCATCAGATGGTGTTGTGGTCTCTCTTTTAAGTATCCACCTACCCTAAGTATTTAACTTGAGGTGCAAGGTTACCTGTATAATCAAAGGAGAGAAATGGACATTTCTGCAGACATTTAGGCAATTTCTGTTAGTTAGCTGAATCTATCAGTTGTCTATTAAGTATGAGGTCCAAATTCATATACTTAATTTCGTTAACCCCTTCCTAATTTCTGTGGCTCGATCGTTGATTATGATATTAAATAAGATTGGTGATGATATTAAATAGGAACGGTCCCATGGCTGATGAACTCTCTTAGTAACCTCTTTTATCCTGATTTTTTTTTTCAACATTGGTCCTCATGTTCCCTTTATGTTACCCATCTGGCAACTCTTGTACAAATTGCTGGCATTTGCTGCTTTCCTAAGAGTTTCCTGTGCTGGAGTCAGTCAGATGCTTTACTGAGTCCCATGTCGACATGGTCTAAATAGTTTTTTAAAAAATTTCAGAAAACTTGTGGAAAGAAGGACTCAAGTTAGCTAGTTAGCTGGGCACAGTCTCATCCTGGTAAATCCACATTGTGTTTTCTCCCATTTTCCAAGCACATTGAAGTTTATGGTGTCTTCTTTTCTGTATTTGTCCTAAAACTTTGTATGTTATTGAAGTCAGACTAGAGGTCTGACTGGCTAACCAGTTTGAGAAGCTTCCCTCCTTTTCTTCCTTAAATACAAACAATATTTATTCTGTTCTCCAATAGCATATGTCCTAGGATAGAGACTGTCTACTCCACTGCGAGATCTGTGGACCAGTTTTACCTCTATTTCATTTAGGTAATTCTTGTTCTGTATCCTTTTTTTCCTTTAACCATCCTACAGTCATTGTTTCTGTTGAAAAGTGAATCAAGTATTAATTTATAGAGTTATACTTCAATCTCAGTATCATATGCAATAAAAATACAATGTTTCTTTTTTTTATTAATGCATTTGATGAACATTTGAAGGAATCCCAAACTTTTAAACACTCTACTTCTCTGAATTTTTAAAAAATCAGATCTTTTACAATAGAGAACTTAATTCTGTATATCATTCGTTTGATTTGAAGTGAGTTGTCTCATGATAATTCAGATCAGATACTACCAGATCTGATGTGGAAAACTTAAAGGAAAACAAAACTCAACCCCAGCAGTACGGCTTCATTGGCTGCTTGGTGAAGATACACCCATCACTCATGTCTAGAAGTAGCCAGAGCCAACAGCTATTGGTAGTATTTGTTCTCTGTATATGGGAAGTTCACATCTTCTCTAATAATACACTGTCCTGACATATCGTTCTCCCTTCTGGCACTGTAGAGGTGTGTGTGTCTGTCTGTCGTCATATTGGGTGGCCCATAGCAGATTCCAACTCTATCCCGTTAGACCTCTCTTTTTCCAGACTGATTTTGATCTCTTTTTTTTCTTGAAGTCTATCACATTATTAATATGCAAAACTTCTACACTGTCATTACCATTATTTCATTTTACCTGAATACTTTAAAATACAGGCAAGTACCCTTTCAAAGTTGTGTTTTTGTCATGATTGCTATTCTATCATGTCTCTGTTATTCCTTGGAGAAACATTTTATCATGATCTCTCTAGTTAGCGTTAGTCATTTCGGCACCAATACAGCATAGCATCTCCTGATACAAGAAGATAAATCTTATTTGCATATAATGAGTGATTCCTTAGGCTTTTCAACTGCAGCTACCTTGTCTGTTTTTTTCTTAAGTATATTGCTGAACAGCAGCTCAAAAGATCTAAGTTCAATGTATGGCTCAGCTTTGTTGAAATTTTTTAAAATATTCTTGTGCAGTTCAGTTTTTCTATGCCTCTTTGCCTCATAAAATGGAGATAAAAATGTTTCCCTGTGTCAGAAGGCATTTCCAGGGGGTATACTTCCTGATGATTGGCAAGTACTCAAGTAATTTAATGGTAAATACTGTGGAAATAGAGAGTCTATGGCCTGCAATACACCCTCAAGGGCTGGATGATTGAATCTTCAGAACAGCAACTAATAAATTGTCAGTTTGTTTTTTTAATTGAAATTTAGGAAAATTTTAAAATAAGCAAACAATTTTGTACTATAAACCCCATCCATGCCCTTTCTAATACTTTTTGTTACTGAAGCTTTTGGCCTTTTTTCAGGGAAATATGCTCTATTATTTAAATTTTAAATTTGTATTTACTTGTGTAAAAGGGAATCACTATCACCTAGAGTAAATGCTTTGTTAATAGTTTCTATTATGAGATCCTGCTTTCGGACTGATATTGTTACTAATTTAACAAGGATTGCTTGTTCTTGTGTTTCTTGGTGCGTGGTTGAAGAAAACTGCAATATTTTGGACATGCTGAGAATACTCAGAGCTTTGCTCCTACAATTCGAAATTTAGGATGTGAGATTGCCACATGCAAATGAGGTTGCCTGTGCTTTTTGAATCTATCTTTCACTGTCACATAAAACACATCCACCTTTTCCCAGGTGATAGTATTATAATAATGAGACTGGTTCATATAGCTGTGATTTTCCTAACATTTGGAATGGTGAATGCAATTGAATCCCCATAGTGTAAAAATTATTTTAAAAATAGAGAAGATACAAAGCCAGTAATGGATGATGATAGAAAAGTAAGATGTACTGCAGAAAAAGACACTGAAAGAACTGTATTAACTGTAGGACTCGGGAGATTTACAGTTATAGACTATAAATAATTGCAGAGATAATAGTATAAATGAAAGAAGGGAATTATCCGCATTCTCAGAAGAAGGAAAGACAAGGTGCAGTGGCCTGAAGCTGAAACAGGAAAATCTCAAGTCATTAAGAAAGTGTTTCTTACAAGGAGAGTAACAGGGTGGTGAACGAGAGGGCAGTGCAGCATCACTGCAGATGGGCTCCTGAGGCCATGGGCATTCCTGCTGAGTGGACCTGGGCAGACTAGGTGATGCAGATAAGCTTCTCCAGCTGCGAGTCATTTCAAGAGCTTGCAGAAGTCAGTCTGTTTCTCTACATCATTTTCATAAAATCCCACATCTTTCTACAGCTGCCAGTCACATTCTTCCAATGGGATATCATACTGAAATTTGCAGCCAGGATTGTGAGTCCCAGTGGCTTCAGTGAGATGAGGGCCAATCTTGTTGCATTTTCCGTTGAAATTGTGTTTTCTGCTCTAGTTTTCCCAGCATGTCCTGTCTCTCTCTGACTGCTGTTTACTCAGCCCTTTGTGAGCAGGTTCTCATTATTGTCTTTATTGCTGTGTTCAAGTGCACTGCTTATCTTACGTGTAAGCATCACTGGTGGTGGTGGCAAGCTGCCAAAGGACCCCCTTCAGTTAAAAAAGAGATGAAGTATAAGGTATGTCTTGTTCTGATATTTCAGCTATAGGCAGTGGTTGAAGCCAACATGCAGAAAAGGTCCACTGTGACCCTGTCATGTTTCCTCTCACTGTGTATGTCACTCTGTTTGTTGCTATGTTGGTGACACCATCTTCTTCTGACTACTTCCAGCAGGTGTACACAGCTAGGGGGTTTATTTAGGCTTTACTTGGGTTATTTGGAGAAAAGAAAAAGAGGGTTGTGGCCTACTTGCGTTTGGCTTGGATATGGCCGAAGCCCAGGAAACACACACACACACACACACACACACCATGGGAAAATTCCTGTATCCTTTATCCTTGCATGTTAGGAATTAGGAAAGCATAACAGCATTTCCAAGTCCTCATTAATGCCAATAACCAAGAACAACCACTCCTATTTTATCTTTGGTGTTTTTGCTAGGTAGTCATTTCTGTGGTAGGAAAAAGCCAGGAAATGCATGTTTCAATGTGTGTTGAGTTCCTAGGGTCTTTCACGACATGCACTGGTCTCCATGCCGTCCATGAGTGTCACCAAGAAGCTGGTACTTCATAGTTTGCCCTCGTTCTTTGTGGTTGTTACTCGTTCAGAGTAACAAGTAATGAGACTTCTGGATTTTAACCTGAAAGTTAGATCAGAGATGGTGTAAGGCTCCAAATAAGCAGCCCCAATGAAAAACTGCAACATGGGAGTGTGACGAACTACAAAATGGGAATGTGACCAGCTTTGGTGCTGCATGCTGCTCTACAGCTGGAGCTGGAAAGCCCATCTGCAGGGTTCAGGTCACAGCGAGATTCAGCCCTTTGTCAGCAGGCTGTTAGTGTCTGTGGGATCTGCTCTGTTTCTTATTTATTTTGCAGGGAGAGAGTTCTTTGGTCCCTACTGATGTGCTGTGCTCTACAGATATCAATAATTCAAGCCTGGCAACAGTTCTGTGAAAGCGCTCCTGCAGAGGAGCCTGAGGGACAGCCACAGGACTGGTTCAGCAGGAAGGCAGTTGCCATGTTAAGCTGTCCTGGTTGTTTACACACTTCTTACTGCCTCACTTCGCCACGGAGTCCCTAGCACTGTTTTATTTGTTTCCATTTCTGAACGCAGTTATTGTCTCAGAAGGTGGTTCTGGACAGAGTGATCCCCAGGAGCTGTGCCCCTTGGGGCTAAAAAAGAAATGGGCTTTAGTGTAAGCAGCCAAATCTTCCCGGACACCCTGAGGCTTGTCAAACTGGAGAATCTCCACGTTTCTGGAACCAACGCCCTGCTCTGCGCAATGAAGGGAAGAGTGGAGAATTTCTCCTGTGCCGACTGGAATGACACTTTCTAACTGAGCTCCTGTCTGAGCTTTGCCTGGATCTGAGTTTCAACTTTTTTAAGGAAATATCGATACGAGTATTTTCTATGCAGTTTCTGTTGTGCTTATTCCCATTAGTTCAATTTGAATCCAAGTTCTTTAATAAAGTCAGTATTTGTATACATCTGTGCTTAACGTTGGGGTCCAAATTCTATATTTGGACCGTAAGTAGAAGCATCTTGCTGCTCACTCTGGAAGTTAGGGAGTTCTAGGTGTCTAACTGCAGGCCTCTAGTTCAGTAAATAGGTCTGGTTTTTTTGCTTTCCACCCCTGTGTAACTGCGAACGGTAACAAGTCTCAGAGCAGCATCTTGCCAAAGGCAAGCCTGGCAGCTGCCTGGGTATAGCTAGCTGCTGTGGTTCTGCTTTTAGTATGTGTGTATGTGAAGCAACAGACTTTCTTCCCAGGCTTCAATTTTGTCCAAGGATATTATATTATTTAGCTTTGTGTTAACAGCTGGGGAAGTACCTATATGGACACTTTGATAATTAGTTTCACTCTTGTTTTGGAAGAATTTACTAATATTTAATTCTATTACTTTAATGAAAAGCATTTATAGTATCCATGAATTGAAACAGTCTGTTGGTGTTGCACACGTATGTTGGTAAGTAACTAAATATCTGCCTGTGTGGAGGAAGTATATAACACTCGGTGTGTGTTGTATAATCTGGAGACTGATAATCTCAAGCAAAAGAGAGCTTCAAAAAAGAAATATTTGTAAAGGTACAGTGTAGCTGCTCCTTAGAAACCTGAAGTGTAATAACATAAATGGGCAGATAATTGTCTTATCACTGTGACAGAGTTAACTCTTATTATTTGTTACTATTTTATAGCTGGTTTCGTCATTATTATTTGTTATTAATCATTAATAGTGATGATAGTGGTAAATAAAATCATAAAGTCCTCACCTAATTTTTTTATGGGTTCAGGTGGGACTCTTATCAGACTTGGGGGTGAGAAGACTGAGCTTGGCATTTGCCTTTTTAAGTTGGCATCTGGCTAAGTGCAGCTGGAGGTAAGTAGTTTAAGGCAGACTTACAGAAAAACTGGGCCAGAAGGGCCACTCCAGAGTTGTCTGATCCAGCTCCTGCCTCTAAGGAAGGCTCAGATATGCCTACGTCACTCTTGACAGATGTTTGTCTAACGTGTTTTTAAAGCCCTCCCACAATGGAGACTCCAGGGCTTTTTCTGCAAGAGCAAGGCATTGTTGACTCTTCAGTTTGTTATCTACAGTTTTCCTCCTGGTATTTAAGGTGCATTAAGCTCTATTGTAAGGAAATTAACAGTATGCTAAGGATGCTACATTTGTCTTACACTTTGGACAAGAACAAGAGGCTGTGGGTGTACCTTTGCAAATTTAAATTACATAGTTTTATTCTTGGTTAAACAAGCCAGATGGTTAGAGCGTGCTTATCTAATGTATGAAGAAATTTTCAAGGACGCTTAGCAGAGATGAAAACTTCTGTTACAGCTGTTCTGTGAAGTAGAAGCAGTCCTAGAATTATGCACAAATTCACCTTATGAAATGATCCAAATGTGAGCAGGCAAAAACATTGCACCCGAAGTCAAAGGATCTGAGTCCTGTGAACAAAAGACATTGTACACAACTGCCCACTGGGCTCCTTGCAAGTAAAAGTCATGGCGCGGGCAGGTGATGAAATCTACCCTCTGCTAGCCAGAGGGAAGGAGGCAGAGTGCAGGATGGTGGCCAGAAGCTCACTCCTCTTGGGTGCTCAGGCAATGAGGCGTGCCTCCAGCCCTGCCCCACTCCAGCCTCCCACCCTGCTGAAGGGCGGAGAGCCAGACCCCTCCCAGGCTCCTGTCCATGCCCTGTGTCTGTTTCCAAGGCAGAGTTTTCCATGAAATTATACTTTTGCACCACTTTACAGAGCAATAACAAAGTCAAATGACAGCTACCCCTGTGCTAGGGACCTCTGCAGGCACTAGACTGTTATTTTCAAGTGGTTGATTCATTTGGTAGTGGATAGAGCCCTGTACTGCAATTCCCCACTACGCCTGGTCACAGAGCAGAAAGATGGCACAGTATACAAACATCTCTCTTCCTTCTCAGTCCCACCTTTTCCAGGTAGTAGCTCCAGCAAGTTCATGCAAGAAGGCAAGATGTCATTGAAATGTGAGTGTCCCAAACTGCGTGTGCAAGGGCAATGTCATAATACTGCATTCACAGCCGAATTCACTTCCACACAAAAGTGCCCCGTTCTCTTTTCCACTTGTGAGCCTCACACCTCCAGTTTGAAAGGCCAGACTGGGTAGGTTTTTATAGAGCTTGCCTCACTAGAAAGATGGCCGAGATTGCCCTGTTCAGTGTTGATACTAGAAGGAAAGTGCTTTCTGTTTTAAAGTGTATCATTTCTTCACACTCACATTCATTAGATGGCTTGACATAAAGTTATAGAATTCGTGTTCCACCTAAATTCCTTGATTTGAATCGTTATCAGCAGCAGAATTGCACGGGAAGGTACACGGTAGGAGAACAATAGCTCCATTATGACCTACTAACATTGTAATCTGAGTTTAAAAAAACCCTACATGTTAACATCCAGCACAGTAGGATAGCTGAATGTGTTTTTATAATACAGAAACAATGATCTGTGACAGCTTTTCAAGGAATTTGTGTTTCAGTGTTATTTAGATTGCCATTTCTAACTGGTACAGCATTTCAGTTGAATTAATGTTTCTCACCTGTACTGCTTAGCCAAGCTTTGTTTCATTTTGATTTTTTTTGTTTTGTTTAAATGTTAAAATGTTTGAAAAACATACAATGTTGAAAACAGCTTTTTAATTAAGAAATAGTTCCCCATTTTCGTTTCTTGAAACGCTGAACACACAGAAGAGCCTTAATTTACTCATAACAGCCTAGATTAAGGATAATGGAGTAACTGCAGTAATCAGTCGTGGCCTATAACACAAGCTCACGGTCTCCAATGTATTTTCCATCAGGGCAGTGATGGGAGGTGGGATGTTCTGTCACCTCAGCTTTACAGGCTGAGAGATCTCAAGGCACAAAAGATTACAGAACCTTCCCAACGTCACGGCAGGACCTCTGCAACAGAGCAAAGGGTTTGGGTAGCAGCAGCTAAGATCTTTTCTTTCCACATGGTACAGCTTGAACCCTATGAAGACCTGGTGCGCATTCCCATCAGGACCAGATTAGCTGTACTGCAGATTAAAAACATGTCCACAAGCTATTTTTTTCCAATGCAGTATGCCTCACTGGTATAACCAAAGTTACATTAGGATGAATTCCTTACCATCAAATGCAGCAGAAACACGCAAAGCTTGCGAGAACAATAAAGGTGGCTTATGCATACGCTTAGCTGGGAGCTTTTGCCCTCTTTGGAGGTGGTGGGAAGCCCTTCATTTGTGTAGCAGGCTCTTCACTGTTCTCAGATTTCCTGTGGAACAAATCTCCTATGGGCATGTTTAAGGGAGTTAGTGTAAAGATCCCAGGGGGATTTTAAGAGATCAAGTTTAGGTTGCTCTCACTACAAGTACCTACGCTCCTGAGTCTTGTGGGCAGTTTAAAAACACTCCTTGCTCAGTCTAATGCAAATCTGAATACAGGTCCTTGAGAGGGTTCTCAGTTTCGTGTGTGGTGTGGCAGCTGGTATTTCCATTCCCAGAAGGGAAAAATACGATTTTTTTTTTTTTTTTTTTTTTGGTGTGGTTGGATTTTGGGTAACTGAGCTATTTCATTTACTGCAGGCAAACTGCATTCAGTCGTTAGCTTCAGTTTGTTTAACTAAATAATTTGAAAGTTTCGTTTCATTGTGCCACTTGATCTGCTTAAATACATTTTTTTTTGTGCCAGTAGAGATTTTCCAGCTGTTTAAAGACACATCAAAACTGGTACCTTTTAACAGAGTTTTGCTTTCACAGTGTCCAGCTTATGAATAACACTTCCTAATTTCATTTTAAATAAGCTATTATGAATACTGAGAAGGCTGCAAGATATGTAATGACAAGTAATATAGGCAATTTTAAAAAGAAAGAAGCAACTGCTCATGACTGAGCATGTATGACATTAAATAGGTCCTAGCGTCGTATTTTAAGGCTGGCCTCACTTAACGTTAGATAGATGTTACACAGAAAAGCACAGAATTATTTCATAAGAAAAGTCTTTGAATTTCTTTTTGAGATATTAGATGTGTTACTTGTACGCGCATACTTCTCAAAGGAAAATTCAATGTTCACTTAGCATACAGACACTTGCCAGGCACACCTCAGTTGTCAGAATACCTGCCTGATGTACATGGTGTGCCTATATGCCACTTGAAATATTGCATTTTGATTTCTACCTGACTTACACAACAGTGGGCCTAATTCTCCCTCCCTGTCCCATGCGGATTTTTAGATTTTTATTTCCTGCTGTAAGTACTCTCGTAACATCTAACAAAAGCTGTCAATTTCTGCTCTGCACTTCTTTTAGTCTGTTATGTATAGGGAGAGCATGGTCTTGTTTTTCTAGGATTTGTTTTTCTACACTTATTTTGCTTTCTGTTTGCATAACCTTACCTGCTTTGAGAGATATGGAGCATTAGGACATCCAGCTTTGTCAATAGTCTTAGAGACAAGAGGAAAAGAGGGGGAGAGGGAGTGAAATAGCGGAGTTAAGTTCCAGTTATACACATACAACAATGCAAGTGTAAATACACTTGTTAAGTATCAATGGTGGTGTGGTAAACAATTGCAACCGCCCAGCTGAAGTACCCAGTAAGAACTAGGTAAAACCAATAATGACAAAGTTAGAAAATATATTTTTCTTTATTTGTGCCGAACTGTGATTGAAATAATGTGAACTAAACCACTTGTTAACTACGTTATGTGTTCTAGATATTTATAGGTTTATTGATGTCTTTAAAAGACAAGCTTAATTGAACAGGACTTCCACGGTGCATAGGTTTCTCGAACTAGAAACACGGACAAACTTTAGGTTTGTGAGACACGGCAGTTACAAAACTGGGAGACACATACTGGTGCCTCATCTGTCATTACAGGTAATCGCAGGAATGTTCCTCCAGCCGTATGGAAATTGGTGGTTCCTGCAAAAAGGGACAGCCAAATTGATCCTAGGATTTATTAGAAATAAATAATGCCAGAAGATAAATGGAAAGCCTGTATAATCCAAAAGGTTTCCATTGACTCAGAAGGGAAGGTCAAGTGAAATACAGTACATGTATGTTGAAATCTAGACTAGAGGCTTTGCAGATATTCCAGTCTTCTAGACAGAAGCTGTGGCCTTCAGCCTGATGATACTGTGAATATGTCTACATGGTTGGTTGCACTCCTGCACTAATTCCCTCTGCGTGTGCGTTCAGCTGCCTGGACACAAGCCAGCTCCAGTTCAAAAGCATGTTTGCGAAGCCCAGCCCAGATCGCTCTGCCTGTGAGCACAGCTTATTAGCTTGGGCAGTGTCACCCTAACAAGGTCACGGGGGTTTTCAGTTTGGAGCTGGCTGGAGGCCCATTAGATTGGCGTGAAGGCAAAGGGAGCTCATGTCTGCTTGCCATAGCTGGTTTACGTGCATCCCATAAGAGCTTACCAGTGTCCCAGGACTGGATAAGCATCCATTGTAACACGGAAGTTAAGAAAAGGGAATAGCTGCTCTGGAGTTCTTTTAAACAACATTGCTTTAGTTAAGCAAGCTTGTAAATTACTTGTGGACTGGGTCATTCAGATAGTTTTAAAGGCCATAAAAAGGAAAGATACAGGCTTTTGCTTAAAAGCAGGTTAACACATACTTAAGGTAATGTTATGCCAGCCTTGTCTGCTGTCAGGTTTGCAGGCACACCTGATGTGCAGAACACTTTTGCCCAGTTGCAGCTCTCTGGATGCTTAATCAGCTTCAGTCCAGGATGCTCCAAAAAGGATGGCACTGTGCCTGCCACCATGCTTGGCCGCTCATCCCCATGGCCTCCCCCTGCAAGTACGAGTTTTGCACAGCCGTATGGAGAACTGGGCTGGTAGACCAAACTGGCTAAAACCCAGTCATCGCACTGTTGCTAACTTTCAGCTGAGCAGCTTCCCGGATCCAACCCGCTGTGCAGGCACAGGAGTGACAGACTTGCACAAGGGGGCAAGTGTCTGTGGGCAGGGAAAAGGGGGTGAAACTACTTTCAGTGCAGCACCGATTTTTACTGTGCTGCCTTGCTGCCTCTACAACGATCCCTGCACACTGCCTACCTGGAGTACGCCTGTATGGTTCAACATCAAATTGCTAAGCCCCTCTTGAGCCACATCATAGCTCAGGTGGTGTTGGCACTGCTTCTGAGTCGCAGCCTGGATCACACTGGATTCAGACACTGATTAAGCTTAAGTACCACAGCAAGCACCACAGTGTGTTACTTTAAATATACATATACGCATACTTAATTTTATGAAACAGATATGTTGGTTTTTTGCCTCGTGTTACTTTTCCTGAAGTCCTGAAAACTGTATTAAGCCCACTGTAGAAGCTGACCCTCAGGTGTCAGAGAGTGAAATCTTTCGAATAGAAATGACCTTCATATGTCCCAGATGTGTTAGCAGGGAAGGTTTTCTTCTCAGATCACCTTAAAAAAATAAAAAAGTGGAGTGTATCAAAGAATCAACTTTTAACATATCACATTGCAGAAGAGGATGGAAGACTGACTAATGGGAAGCTGCTCCACATTTTCCAGCTTTCATGCCACATCAGTGCCTTTTCTGATATCCTTAAACTTTGATGAATACTGATTGGTGGAAGTCAAAGATGAGGCAATATGAAATGATCTGATTTAATTTTGAGGGATGGTCTGTTAAAACCAGTCACAGCCTTAATGATGAGCTCACTGTGTTTGTGGTGTCTTGCTGGCTAGGAAAGAAAGTCTGTTTTCCTGTGTAGGATAATCTGCAAAACATGCTATGACAGGCATTTTAGGCACAATGTATGTTACTTTCACAGTTACTACTGTGGAATAGCATTTAGTTCTTCAGTAAGAAGTATCCCTTGAGGAGTGGAAGGTGAAGCATTACTAGTATTTGCATAGTGTTAAGTTAGACATTTGTCTATAAATAGAGTGCCTATTAAAATGAAAAAAAATAGAGCACCTATTAAATCTGCCATGGATTACAGTGGGAACAGAAGTGGGTCATAGGTCTGCGTAGAAACTCAAAATAATAATTAAATTTTATATGCATGGCAGTGCCAGCACAATGCCCCAGATTCTCCATCAGGTTTTCTGCTGTTATTTTTAAAGTTCCTGCAATGACTCTTGATGTAGTAGTGTTCATATTTGTAGTATGTTCCAACCAAAAGGCATGATTAGCCTTGTGTTCTGAATGTAGGCTTGTCTCTGTGAGTGACTTTTTTCAGCTCTTATTGTCTTTCCACAAGCATAGAAGTTGCATAGTAACTAACCCCTCCTGACAAGAAGGGGTTATATCACTGCAGCATAGTAGAGATGGCAAAAGATGTGTTTAAGTCCTGTCAAATTATATTTGTGGCTTTTACATTATCAAGGTCCTTTACGTTGCCAGTGCAGTATAGAAGGGCCACGGAGAACTGGAGGACTCGTGCCCATACCTGCATCAGTGGAGGAGGAACAGGATTAACAGCTAAGATATTGAAGAGACAAAGAGCCAGGTGTTATGCTGACACACATCAAATCCAGGCAATATCTATCTGCCAGTGAGCCAGGCTTCCAGCATTTTCCATGTGCTCCATCCTGGCAGAGTAATGTTTATAAAGCAAAACTCAGTGTCCAGTTTGCACACAGTCCAGTTCCGCTGCTCACTTAGGTGAGTTTTTATCATTACATCTGGATCAATAAATCATCAGTAAATATTTTGTGTTACAACCAGAAGCACAGGTTCTGTTTCTTGCACATACAGCCTGCAAACAAAATAAAATGGATTAAGGACTGAAACAATGACATATTCTGCACTAACTAAGAATGCTCAATTTTGGTTAAGACTATGGGAAGTCATGAAAGCTTGTTATGAGGTCTGAAAATATTCTAGTTTCTATAGACCTTTTAAAATTTACTCAGTTCTGGTGATCACAGTGTGAGTGCTGTGGTAGCTTGCTAGAAAAGGGCTATTTCTAATTAAAGTAATAAATATCAAAAATTTTAGATTACCGAAAGGCCTCAAAGATAAATAATTATTTCAGAATTAATACCTAGGATGTAATATTGTAAACATAAAGATGTGAGCCATGTTAAAAAATAGTGTTGCCTTGGAAATTTAAGACGATATAGCTTGGCATTCCAGATCAGATTATTCATTCCAGTCATCATTAGCGGTTATAATCAATATTTTAGTTTCAAAAGACAGCTGCTGTTGTCTGCATGTAACCAATTGTGCAACAGGAGTATATCGCTGAGCAAATTCCTTCCATGAGTGATTGATCCATTTATGCCAATAAATGAGATTTTATTATCCTTATCGTGCTGCTTGTGTGAACAATTTGAAGTTTTCTGTTTTATCTCTTCTGAGTAGCAGAGACATGCTGATTGAAACACATTGGTAGGAGAAAAACAAGCTAAATGTAAACCAACCTATACTGATTGCTGTTTTTTACTATCAAAATATGAGTACAAACACTTCCTTACAAATGCTTGGGGCCTGTTTCGGTTATATCTAATGGCACTGGAAGACTTTTCATCAGTATGTGTAATCTCCCCCCAGCTCCTGAGCTGTGTCTAACAGAGGAGCCAAGAGATTAAGAGAACACTGACCCTCTCCCCAACCCTGTAAGCACTCGTGAATTTGAGAATATAAAATATTTTCTCATTTAGATTTTTAAGTCCGAAGTTCTCTTGTATTTCCTTTGCCACATTAAATTTCCTAGATTTCTAATGGCTCAGAAGCTGTGGGTATTTTAGCAAAGTTCATCTAGAGGCCAGTTGTACCGGACATTCCAGTTGGTTTCTCTACCACAGAAATGTAGTAGCGTAAGAAAAAAAAATGTGGACAAGTGATGATGGAAACAAGAGAATGAAAATTCTCATTTGCATTTGAAGATGCAATGTGCTACCTGCTTGGCAGCGTGTAGCCTGTTATTTGATGGCTTAGCTTAATTAAACTCTGAAATGCTTCCATCTCCTGTAGCCCGTTTTTCAATTCTCTGTGATTTTTACTTTCACTATGTTCTGACAGGCAGAATTTTGCGGCGTTTGCTGCAATGTAGGTTGTCCCTTTGCCCTCAAAGTTTTTTGTTGTCTCACTGTGCTCTGAGTTAATGAAGTACTTTCTGCCTGCTCTCACAGGATCGAGGGTTTACGTGATTTCTCTGCTAGATGCAAATCTCCAAAAACCTCGTGCTTCAGAGGAGGGAAAAGTACTTACTGTCCTGGTTCAGGTTCCCATCAAAAGCCACAAAGAAGCTTCCCAGGATTCCATTTGTCATCAAGTGAGGGGCTTCTCTGTTGTACTGTAGGTTCCAGGATATCTTCTCACAGCAGTCATATAATGGCTATCGATCTAGCAGCATTATCCATGTATATTGTCACTTCAGTAGCAGATAACTTGGTGCACTGTTGTACTAGATCTGGCCAGGATGGAGCTCCCAGCAGCCCATATAGTGCTGTGCTTCGCATTTGTGTCTAGGCGGGGTTGGTAACGCATCAGTAGCAACATTTCAGTGTTTTGGCTATTGCTGATCAGTGCTTCCACAGTGTTAAGGCCTTCTCTCCAAACCACCTCTTTACCCCTAAGACCAGTAGGTTGGGGGTGGGCAAGAGGTTGGGAGGGGAGCCAGCTGGGACAGTTGACCCAAGCTGACCACAGGGGTAGTCCATACCGTATGACATAATGCATGGCAATAAAAGCTAAGGGAACAGAGGAGGGTACAGGGACATTCCTCATTACGGCATTTGTCTTCCCAAGCCATCATTATGGGTGTGGAGGCCCTTCTTTCCGGGAAGTGGCTGGACATCTGCCTGCTGACAGGAAGGAGTAAATTCCTCTTCTTGCTTTGCTTGCATTCACAGTTTTTTTCTTTTCTTATTAAATTGCCTTTATCTCAACCCAGGAGCTTTTCCATCTTACTTTTGCCCTCTCTCCTGTTGAGGAAGGAGAGTGAAAGAGCAACTGGGTGGACATCTGTCAGCCAGCCAAGGTCAAGCCCCCACAATTGTCTTACATAAGACTATATTTTAAGATGGGACCAACCTGACCAATCTCAATAAACATATTTGTACACTTAGTTGTACAAAGTTCACGTTATCCTCCTCATATAGGTCCTTGGGCATTAGGGTAGCTTTTGTTTACTCAGATGATCAGTAGAGGACTAGGATTATCTCAATGTGGAGCCCATCTGCATAGAACGCATTTACAAAGAAGTGCTACTTTTTCAATACATGGTTTGAAAAATAAAAGATTGGGGACTGACATACATTTAAGGCAGTAGAATTATCCAGGCTTTCCATTTTTCTCTTCCACAGATTGTGTCTTCACAGTGACTCAAAGGCCCAGGAGCTGTTAACACAGCTGATTGTCAGGAGAGTTGCTCACTCCACTGCCAGCAGATGAGGTTATGTCAGTATGAATCTCAGCTTTAGGGTGCATTTCCTGCAAAGGATTTTAAGTAGGGAATGGTGAAAGTCCACATGAGAAGGGTATGGGGAACCATACAGAAGGAAAAATTAATTTGAGATGAGTAAGAACTGTTTTCCTTTTTTGTTGCAGGGAGGACAATGCGTAAGAAAGCAAGGTAAAATATTGGTGGATGTTATGAAAAAATGCAACTCTCCAGACAGCCCTTTCTTTAACAGTTCAGTCCTGATTCACTCAGCCATATAAAATTATAATTAGTCATGTCCCAAACTCAGCACAGACTTGCTGAATAGGCTGTTTATGTAAGATCCCTGTAGCAGACTTAGGAGTCATGGCAGAGGAAATGAACACTAGTATAAAAAAGCAAACAGTTTGTCCCATAAGAAGGTGTATGGCTAAAGTCTGGAGGCCAAAACCAGTTGTATGTAGATGCAGGAGTCATTTGGTTTTTCAAACTAGAACTCGGATAATTTCTGCGGGTAAATATAGCATTGGTGCACCCTGTACAAAAGCTACTGTGTTGACCAAAAGATGCAGCATGAAATTCTAGCCTCGCAGAAATGAGTGGAAGCCTTCTCATGTGTTTGACAGGATCAAAACTTTATTAATCACTATGGCTGGCAGAAGCTGGTGGAGCAAGGGAGTGCAATCACTCTGAGATTAGCCTACAGGGTGTGAGTACACACCCAACCAACTTTTGGAGAGTGCCATAAACAGTGATGCACAGCTGCTTCTTGTAAAAATGACAGCAAGCAACCTCATGCTTTATGATGAACAGGTGGTAAGATTTTGTAGTTCAATGTCTGTCAGTCTCCAAATTGGAGCATGAAAACTTTGCCTGTAAAAAGTGCATTTTGAAGCTTTTTCCCAGAGTCTGGTAAGTATCAGAGCTGGATATTTATCTTGAAACAGACTTCTTATTTAGAAGCCTTCTTTGACATTTCTTGAGGAAAGTTGTGTTTAGGGACATGTAAAAACCGAAGCATTCAAGTGAGCAGCTTAACTTTTTCCTGGACTGAATGGGTAATTCAAGCATGCAAAGCCATCCTTGTGTCTACAGTCATGGATCTTCCTGTTCTGCTTTTATAGAACACCTTACACTGGGAACCATGTGCAGGACTGGAGCTGATGTGTGTTATGATAATACAAATCGTAAATACAGGAATAATCAGCAGCAGATGGGAACCTCACACAGCTTTTGCTGAGGAGTCTGTAGGAACATCACACCAGTGCAGCAGGCCATGCAACAAGGGACAAGGGAGCAGTCAGGATTCTTGTAATTGAAATTAACTGTATGTTGTTTCAATTAATTGTTCCAATTAGTCTGTCTTTCTTTTCAGTTATGCCTTTCTGTAACAGTGTCATCTGGGATGCTGTGAGAAATTGAAAATGCCCTAATGGTCAGATGCTCATCAATTAAAGAACTTCCTATTTCTAATTAGCTGCCGGAGAAGAATTTATTGTAAGAATGAAAAATTTTACAGGTAGAATGAGTGAGGCATTGTTTTTATTACAAGACTATTTATCCTTTCAGCAAAAGCATCATTTCTGTTGCCAAAAATAATTTTTAAAAAGCTTTAACAGAGAAGAAAAGAAGAAAACAGATGGTTTATTTCTATCTAACAAACCTTTCTTGTTCTTGTGAACTATCTTACACAATTATTTAGTAGTTAGGGTGAAAAAAATGGAACAGTTTTAAATCACTTTAAAAAATCCAAAATAATAAGCCAAATTAAAAATACTAAAGCTACTTTTTATGAAGTCAGCTCAAGAGGTATAGTTTCAGTTTTTTGGTCAATGAGACATGTCCTGACAAAGACTGAGAAAAAATGGTCAGATTCTGGACCTGGTTAAAATATTTATGAGTTTGTATTGAAGTCTAAGATGCAGTTTCAAAAGCTTTATTTTGTTTTTCCCCAATTATTATTTGCACTGTAAGTTCACACAGTACTGAGAACAGTTGCTAGCAGTTGTTTCCCCTGAGGCGGTAAATGCAAAAGGACAGAAAGCTCTGCCTAAAAGCATGGCCCAACAGATGTTTCTGCCACAACCTGTAACCATCTCCCAATCCAGGTGTAAGTATCACACTGCCTTGACATGCTAAGATTCAGGGAAACTGGTTTTTCAAATTTTTAAGTGTGGCACACAGCCTGCACCCTAAGCCAGACCTTCAAAGCCTACACACTAAGTAAAGGCCTCCAAATCTTATCCACAAATGGAGCTATTCGGGACTATGTCTAGGTTCAGCCAGTGCATAAGTTTAACTCGTGAATGGATGCATCTTCTCACATGACTTTCAGCAGAGCTCCCCATGAAGCTGTGCTTATTTTTCTGCTTATCCTCCATTAGGAATGCCCAGACAGATCTTCAAAGTTATTTACTTGTGATGTTACTTCAACTATGGTGATCCAAGGACATCTTGTCACATAGAGGTGACAACATTTAGGGGAATGCACTATCTTACATATCAGCTATATTATATGGTACAAACAGATGGCACATGACACCATCAGACCCTTTCATCTTCATCAAAGATATTTTATCAACACGACCTAATTCAAATCCTTAGTCTTCCTGCCTCTTTTTTGGCCTTTGCCTAAGAGAATAACCTTACAGTAATCCCCACAGATTTGAGGACTGGATTGATTTCTCTCTCTCTTTCTGTATATATATGTAGGCACATATGTGTGTATTTGTGTATATGTACCTATACACACATATAAAAATACATATATATATACATCTGTGTATTTTAAGTAAGACAACTTCCATTGCAACCTTTTGTTATGATTACCATGTAAAAAATCTGCAGTTAACCAACATGCTGAACCAAGTGAGGCTCACAACTTCTCCATCCTGAACCTTGTTTGTCAAAGGTTTCTGATACTTTTGGAACCTCTTAGTAAAAATAGGTTAAATAGCACCCAAAATAATAATTTTTTTCATCTAACCAAATTAATCATCATTGCCACAGCATTTAAATGGTCATAAACCTAGGTTTTTTGCATGCCTCTCTACTGACAATATGATCCATTTCATAATTTCCAACATTGACACAGAAGTAGCATCAAAATCAGCTTTTTGGTAGATTATCCACTAAATAAAATATTCTTCTAGGTAGCTTTTGTACTTCTGACAGAAGCATTGTTCAAACACTTGTACCTTCTTACTCATTTGGGTGAAAAGAATAGAGCAGAGCACCTTACTCACAAAATACACAAAAGCTGTAATACAAATTTCCTCCAAGTCCTGTCCTACTGATGAAGAGATTTACGTAACCAATTATGATTTGTACAGGGATGAACCCCATCTCCTTTTCTTACGATTTGCACCACTTTCATGTGTTCTTGGGGGAGCAAGGAAGAAGATCACTTTAGGACAAAGCAGCACTGGGCAAATGATAAATCATGGCTTCTCAAAAGCCAGTCATGCATTTCTCTGTTTACACAGTATTCCTGGTACAATGGCCCTGTCCATAAGCAGTGTGCAAGTTCACAATAGTCTTAACTCCCAGA
>WKFP01014246.1:68350-82337 GCA_011057875.1 Pterocles orientalis
AAAAAATAATTTTATATTATTTTTTTTTTTTTTTTTTTTTTTTTACAGAAAGAAATGCCCAGGACTTGTCAAGCAGGGCATGTTCTGGGTCAAATATCCATGGACTGAGATATCAAAGACCTCTACCACTGGTGCACACCAAATGGTTCACTACATGCATAATGCTGATTTGTGTACACATGGCTGTTTTTTAAGCATACTGCTGCAGAGCACTGATTTTGCCATTCTTTGGCTCAAGCAATTGTTTCAAGATGATCTGTTGCCCCTTTCTGGGAGGGTGCATTGCTGTCCCCAAATGTCTCATGGCCAGAAGTACCCCTGTCCCCTGGTGAATTCGGAGGTTGCATTGCAGTCAAAATCTTAGCTCAGCAAGGAAGTCTGGAGCCAGCCCAGGACCTAAGGAGCAGCTTAAGGAAATATGGAATGGGAAAAGGTGAGCCCTTAGGCACAAGGACTGAATTGAGCCGTGCCACAAGGATCTTCCTTTTTGAGGTGAGTTGGAGATCCTGGAGGCAGGGATGAGGGGATGGACTTGAACTGCTCTGCTCAGGAGAAGGCTGTGCTCCTTACCTGGAGGAGTCTTTTGTTGACTGGGAACACACCTGGGTGAGGTGACCTTTCTTGCAGGTCCCTGATGGGACTGTAGTCTGAGTGATTGTGGCGTCTGAATCACCTTCCCTTGAGGTGTTTTGAGGAACTTTACAACTACAGTCCAAAGCTTTTGTGTGTGAACATGCCTTAGACTATAAAGGTGACTTTCAGCTGAAATTAGTAAATACAGTATTAGAAGTTATGATTATTTTTGCAGTGAAGCAGTCCACATTACGGGTTGCCTTTGTTCTTCTTTTTCCTTAGGATCCGGAGGATCAAATTCTGGTCTCAGGTAGTTCAGATCCTAGTTTCCCTTACAGACAACCCCACAGAGTTTTCTGCAGATTTTTTGTGGAAAAGCTCTTGTCTGAAACAGAGGACACCAGTGAGCACACTCTTCACCCAGCCACTGCTGTGGGTATTGTCTCATGCAATTCCAGAAACCTGTTTGTGCCAGATTATAAAATTTGGCAAGTGATTGTAATGTACTTCAGTAGCCTCCAATATCTCAAAGGGAAGCAGAAGCCAAGATTGAAAGGAAGTTATTTAACCCATAGTCCCAAGACATTCATCATTACAATAAATGTCTAATACTGTGTCTAATATTGCCAGTGTCAGATAAAAAGGAGATGAATTGGCTTTGCAACCTTTCTTTCCAGGACAGAACTTTCAGAAAGCCTCTTTCTTTTGGCTCAAACCTTGCCTATCTCACAGCAACTGTTGTTTTTGTTGTTGTTGTTGTTGTTGTTACTATTACCACTACTATTACTGCCACCATCACAATCATCACTTGTAAGTAAAGCTCCATCATGTAGATGTGCTGTTTGTGGCTATTTTCTTGAGGATGTTTAGACAGCTGTTATGTGCAGTGTGCTGCAGACTTCGTTTATCTCAAATGGCTATGACAAAAGTTCTTTTTTGAGGACCGCTTATTAGGAATGCCAGTGTTAGCAGAACAAAAATTGAAGACTGCCTCTGTGTTTTACAGGAGAGGTAGCTGGACTGGCTGAGGAGTAGCAGTCAAATGTAAGCCTGTCAGGCACCTATGCTAACGGCACACATCACTTTTAGGACTGTAGGAAAATCCGGTTTATGCATTAGGTGATACAAGATGTAGCCTGCGTGTTTCTGAGTGTGGTAAGCTATAAAACAGTGTCATCATGCAGCTCCACGCTGTTCACTCCCAGCTTCTCAGACCATATCCTGGAGTTCCTTGACATAAGGCAAGAGGAGACTTCACAATCAGGAGACCAACAAAAGCGTTGCTTTTGTACTTAACAGCTGCTGATGAGCTGTGAGGACCCTCTATCCAAATAGCCCTCAAAGAACAGCAGAAGGCTAACAATTTTGTGTGAAAACAGTGTAAAACAAACAGCTTAGGTCTTAATACAACCTTCACCAAATTTTTGAATTACAGAGTCCCTCTCTAATTAGTACTAAATTAATTAAACCCACCACAGATACACAAGTTCAAGTATTAGCCATTGTTCTAGGGAACTGACCAGGAACTCATTATGAAAGTACCTTTATCCTCCTCATTTAACGATAAAATTTGCATCTTCTCAGATGTTGCACTGCCAGCCTTTAGCATTAAGAGCTATAAATTATTAACTTCTGGAAAAATGTTTTAAAATGTGAGATGGAAAAGGACAGATAGAGCTTAAACAGACCACTAGCCAGAGGACATGAGACCTGTGCAGAACTTTGTTTCTTTGGTATCTTTTATCCTACTCTTTATCAAGCAGACACTTTTGGGTCAGTTTCTCAGACCCGGCTTCTTTTTTGTGCTTTCTTTTGTGAGCCAGCTATTAAAAAAAAAAAAAAAGTGGCATTTTTGGGACAGGAGACCCTTGAACAAGAGTGTACCTGGATGGTACACAGGTGGCAGATGGTGCTACCGAAACTGAAAAAGCATTAAGGCTTCTCTCGCCTTTACCAAGAGCTAAGGACAGCTCCGCCAACAGTGGAGTAAGACAGCGGGGGAATTTATCCTGCTTCTCCACTATCCTCCTGGGTACACCAAGGAAACCAGAGCTGCACCTGGAGCTTTTCTGCTTAAGTGTACCCACAGCTGAGCTACAGAGCAACAGATTAGTGTACCAGAGGAAGAATCAGAGAGCAGGTAAGTTTATTTAAGTACTTTGAAAAGACACTGTGTATCTTCAGATCCTTATCTGAGGCTTTTTTACTGTCATATATAATCTATTTTATGATGGCCATCCTGCTAAAAAATGACAGACAATGATTAGTGCTCGTGTGAGCCAAAATGTAGTTATTCGGTTTCCATTTTGTAAGGTTTACATTAGATAGATAGCTTGTAATGTAATTCTAATTGAGAGGAAAAATTAATTCAGTAATTAAGTACTGCTCTGGAACAAATGGACCTGTGGGTATTCCCAAAATATATGGTTCAAGTTAGTGCTGATCAAGTCATAGTGTCTACATTTGCTTCATGGACGGGCACTTCTAATCAACCAGAATGTGGCTCAGTGCCTACACTATACAGCTTTTCCTGCCAGGTATCTTCAATGGATACCCAAAAAGCAGATGAGAATGCTGTTGAGAGTGATTGATGAACCTGACTGTCTCTTTGCATTCTTAGGGACTTTGTGTTCAGTTCTCTAGCTACAGACCTTAGAGATCCAAGGAATCTTGGAGAGAGCAGTTTTTCTGGATCTGAGTTACACAGACTTCAAGGCCGGTATTGATAGGAGATGTTACTCAGTGGATACTTTGGTCTTTAGATTTAGTTTTTCCTCTAATGCTGCAAAGGGAAGTGGTGCTTCCAGCACTTTAAGCAGCCAAGATCCTCATCCCACTAGTTTATACTGCTGAGAGCAACAGTCACTCGAGACCTCTTCAGCCCAAGGATTTAAAGCATGGCTGACTGGTGAGGCATCTTTGCTTAACAGTAGTGACAACAGCAGTAACAACTACTTTGTTAAGAAAAATTGCAGCCTTCTTGTAGAGGGTTTTGATTCTCCATAGGAAAGATCCTTTCTGATTTTGTTAAGAGAAAGGAATATAGACTGACAGAGTGTCAAAATAAGCAGAAATCTAGGACGGCCTTTGCTATTATTAAGCTTTTTACTTGTGGAAAGGAAGAGACGTGGTGCTTACCACTTACTGAAGAGTGTCTCCCTGCAGCTGAATGAAGTTACAGTGTTGTGCTGATTTATCTGTGCCAGATAGTTTAAGATAGCATAGATAAAAAAGCAAGGTGCACCCAGTGGCACACTCTCTCCTGCGTGCCAACAACTTGAATTGCTCTTCAGGGAACTGGGCTGTTCATTCTCTTCAAGATATAGCCCATTAAGTTGCTTGCTAACTGCGTAAGTAATAGCACTGGTTAGCTGTAAGTGTTCTTAATTTCCTTTGGGAATGGGATAACAACATATCTGAGGTTTGAATGTCCTTGTGGAGGCACACAACAGCTACGTCTAGCAGGATCTGTTTTGCTTCTAGTTTAGCTTAATTCATTTGTTAGGCAGACAAATTTTCAAAATTAGCTGTTTTTTGTCGGGTATTCAATACTGTACAGGAGGAGATGTACCTGATGTTCTACTTCCCCTTTAATTAAACTGAAGAATTAAAATTATTTATATTAATTATTGATAGTAAACTCTAACGCATGTGGCGGAGGAAGCAGTATCTCTAGTGCTTTTTGCACTTTGCTTTCTTGTTGCAGCACAGAAACACAATTACCTCCTTATAACACCCTCTAATGACTTAACATCTCATAACCACAATTCTCAGATACCTCTCTTTCCCCAAAACCAGCACAACTGCAGTCCTCACAATCACAGGGCATTGCACTCCCTTGTTCAAGCCCTTCCACTGAGGTCCCCCACATAGACAAAGCAAGAGCCTGTGTACCAGGAAAAAGCTTTTCTGCTTGCTTGTGGAATACCATTATGGCATGGAACCAGTATCTCCACTTAGTAGTGTCTGCTGTTGACTTGCTGCAGTGTTTTTGCCTTGCTTCTGAAATGTGCAAAGAACATCCCGAGGACAGATATCTAAAACAGTTAAAATGGGGGGAGAGAAAGAAGAAGCAAACCTGAACAGGCCATAGGTTACTTAGATAAATGGGAGTTTTAAAGGCAACAGGAGAAAGTATTCAGGCAAATTAAAAAAAAAAAAAAAAGATGTTATGGAAGGTAATGTATTCAGGTAGCAAGCACTGCACTCTTGGAAGTGCTACTCTAAGTCCTTACTATGTAAGTGATACCTTTTGCAAGAATGAGGGCTTCACACAGTAAGAGATGTTATTGCAACTTCCTAATTTCATCTCAAGCAAAAAATGATGTTTGAAACGAGATTGATCTTCTGGACTTGGAGAGAGATTTGTTATCTGCTTGGAAACCATCCACAACACCTTTAAAGATGGTGTCAGCTCATGTATTACTCTGCCTCGTGCCCTTGTGATGCAGCGTTTGATACTTGGAAACAAGATGTCCTCCAGGCACAGCAGCTAAGGCAGATGATTTTTAGGGATAAACTTCTGATTGTATTATAAACTGCACAGCTAATGGACATTCTGGGGCTCATTCCAAAGAAACCAGCAAATCTATTGCACAGCACCAACAGCTTAAGACTAGTAATGGGCAGGTCCTGTCAGATGCTGAGTGCCCTTGCCTTGCAGATCACAGCACCCATCAACTGGCACTGGGTCATGTGGGAGAAGAGCTGTGGCTCCACTTTGGGCTTCTACATTCCTACCTGTGAAAATCTGCCCTGGTGTTTCAAAAAGCAAGGCTTTCTCTCTTAAAAAAAATCCTTCTTGTGTCACTAGTGCAAAATACTCTTCTTTCCAAGTTCAGAAGTGTCTGCTGTTGTGTGAATAAATCCACACAAACTTTGGAGAAGGCTATGAAATCTCTGAGGTTAAGGTGCTGTTCATTTATACAAAGTATCATCACCACCACCAGAGCAGAGAAGTGTTCTGAATTCCTAAAAATTTCCTAAAAACTGTGAGAGACTGCATCTAACTGTGTTTTTGTAGTGCCTTGTGCTAGACTTGGGTTCTCCCATTTGGGCATCTCTTGGTTTTTGCTGTCACGTGCCATGACACATGCCTGCATGGAGCCGCATTGCCCCAGGGAAGTCTCTAGGCTGGTGGTGGGCTGAAAACTTGTTTCTTACGCATATTGGGGTATCGGTTGTTCACAAATTGTTTGGTCTACACATTAGCTGTGTGGAGTACAAGGAGAAAAGCTGTAAGCTATCTTCTGAAAATTACTGGGGTTCAGTGGATAAAGCTAAGCACTCGTTACAGGCTGAGAAATGGAGAAGTTTGGCACAGCCTACATCCAGCCTTCAATAGAGCGAATTAGAGTAATCCAGCTCAGAAGTGAACGTGCCTGGGTCATTGTGACCGTTGCTTATCTAGAGAGAAGGGATGACTCCTGCTCAGCTGGAGGTGATAAAAGGCCTTCTTCCAGGCTTAGAACAAATACCCCGAGGGCTTAACTTGATGCACTTTAAGAGGTGCTGTATGGAGGATAAGGCCAGTCATTTGTCTAGTTCTTAAAAGGATTTCTGCTCCCTAATCAGCACTAACTCAGCCATACTGGCTCCTCTTGAGATCTGCCTTGGAGGCATGCTGATGCCCTGAGGGACACCACTGGTGGTGCACAGAATTTTAGTATTTGCTGGCTATAGCCATGGGTCCTGTTGATCTCCATTCTTGAAAGGCCTGAAGCAATCCTGGCTATGCTCCCTCTGGGATACATCTTTTGGTCTTTATGCACGAGGACAGTATCTGCCTACATGAATGACAGTTAACACTGCTCAAAATCTGGGTTATGTTCCCAGGCAGGCTGTTGGTCATCCACACAGAGCTGAGAGGATAGTCACAGCCAGCAGCAAATTGATGTTCCTTGGAGGAAAGGAGGAGAACTAGGGCTGTTAACGCCTGACTCACTCCTGTTGTGGCTGCTCCAGAGGCTGAGCATCTCTATTCCTACCCTGATGTAGCTTCTGGAAAACCAGTAGTAAATCCAGTATTACAGGCTGTAAGATAATTTTCCATGCCCTCAAAGGTGTGACGACTCTCTCCCAACTCCTCTAAACCTTTTTCTTCCATAAGTGCTTGTCACCCACCATTCGTCTTTCAGCCCCCTGGTAGCTGCTCTCCTTGGTCAGCCTGTGGAGGTCCAGGGCGAGTCCTGTGTGTATCCAGACCTCTGTTATGCCGCTACTGCTGCAATGTGTGTTGTGTTCGTTGCTATGAGCCTCTGTCACAGTATGTTGTTTTTCAGCATGCATTTTTGGGACAGCCATTTCCTTTTCTCTGAGAGGAACCATTTTCTGTCCTTAATCAAAGCCCTGGGAGTGAGAACAGCAGCTCTCTCATGTATTGCTTCCCCTTTTCCTGTAGAGGTTTTGGGAGCATAGAGCCAGAGGTGACTCGCCTAATTTCTGAGCAATAACAACTTTATTAGCCAGCCCTAGCAGCTGGACAGAGGGTGGTACACATGGGCTTAATCGTAGAAATTAAGCTATTTCTGTAACAAAAGAGGGTTGCCAGAAGTTTGCACAAAAAAATTCTCATAACCTCATGCAGCAAAACAGTATAGTAAGGGGAATGCCTTTTCAATTAAGTACATCGAATCCTTTCTCAAACATTTAACAAACCAGTCAGTGTATTTTGAAGAAATGCTGTCTGTTCTTCTTGCTGAAAACACAGAATTTGTTCATCTTCTTCTAGCTGCAGTGAACTAAAGATATGAAACAAATCTGATTATTTTAACACAATGTATTGATTTGTCCAGTTCTGATATGCTTGGAAAAGGGGGATTGTTTTATTCTGCAAACAGACGCTTCCTATAGCAGGCAGCAGAAACATCCTAAGTGTCCAGTGTGATTTTCAAGCAGAAAAAATTCTCGGGATTCTAAAACCAGGCTTTTGCATTTTGCAAATACGGAAAAACAAGAAGGGTCAATTCTCACCTTAAAAGTGATGGGAGGAGAAGAGAAGGAAATTAGAAAAAGTGTTTTCCTTTTTGATGCTGTAGTCAGGTACAAATGTATGCTTCAGGTAGTATCTTTCCAGTTATGTTCCACAAGAATTGTATGGGATGTCTCTATATAGAAGATAATACATGCTCCAGAAGAATTATTGCATATACAAAGGGAAATAATGTCAGCATGAAACAATTGGAGTGACAAATGGGTGCATATGACAAACAGGTTTTTTACATTCTTCCTTTAGTTCCACTTGCTTTATCTTGTAGAAGGGATGAGTTATTTTAAATTGTCCGTAATATCTAACAGAGCAATATTCCTCCCAATCTACAGAAGATAATTGATAGAAAAGAACCTGTTGTATGGATAATTAAGAAATAGAAAATTTAATGCAAATTCTGTAATGTCTGCTAAATGCTACGCCATTTATTTTAAGCATCTTGAATAGTTCTGAGTATCTTCAGTGGGACGTATGTGTCAATCTACAACATGGTCTGGCTGGACTCCTGTGGAGATCAGTTAAGGGAGAGTTTGTTTTCTTCAACTGATTCTTTTGTAAGATACCCTCTGATTGGAAAACTTTGATAAACATTAGTAAGCACAGCTAAAACCATCATTCACTACCATCTTTTCATTTGCTCAGTCCTTGAGAAAGAAACAGGCATAAATGGGTATTTTCACCATTACAGCTCAAGGGATGGGTTGTCCTTTAGTATGGTTGAACAAATGCAGACTTTGCGTGTAGCCAGTGTGTTAGTGAGTTACACTAGTTTGAAAAGAAAGATATGTACAAATGTATTGGTTATTTTTATCCCATTTAGAGTCCAATTGCTCTTAATAACACTGAGATTATAAAGGGACTTTTGGACTAATGATCAAAGCATATGGCATGCTTCCTAAACTGGAAAGGGGGAGGTGGAAAAAAAAATGGGACTGGGAAGATTTGTAAAGATGTAGAAAAGGACACCTTTTAGACAGAAAGAAGCTCTACCATCTGTTCTTGGTGGGGTTGTTGTGTCTTTAGAGTGTTTGTGTGTGTATTCATGCTTGGCAAGGTAGGACATGGCAAACCACAAATAACAAAATGAAGTTCTTTGGGAGCAAAACCCTCTAATGTATGTGAAGCTGATGATATGCTACTGGATGCTGTTTCTTGGGCTGAGTGAACTTTCTGCACTGAGTAAGTTTTCTTATTTCAATTCTTTTGTGTGCTAACTTTTTTCTTTCTTTGTTGAAAGTATGGTTTCAAAGTGGAATTTTCAGTGATTTTTGAAGTCACTCTTAAAAGACTGATAAGGTAAAACAATCAGTTAGTCACAGTGGCTTTTGACATTTTGAGGTAAGATTGGCCTGCTTGACAAGGAAGACATGGTAGGGGATATATAGCCTTGATTAAAGAAAGACTTAGGTCTATCAGGGTCATTTTGTGATTATGTAAGTGTTGCTTACAGAAGTTCTGAGTAGGATGGCATATCAGAGTGATGCTTTCTCCTCTCACAGAAATCTGGGGTGGGGAGAAGGACAAAGTGAAGCAGGATGACCACTCTTGAAGAACATGTGAGTGAGTGAGCTGAGTGACATGAGTTTAGTTGCAGCAACCAAAAAAGATGCTCAGTGTAGAGTAGATTGACCTGGATTTCTCCCCTTCTGTGAGGGAAAGGAGAATACAGACTGAGTCCAAGTGTACTGAGTTTTAGGGTAATTTCGTCCCTCCCTACTTCCTTGTGAAGTCATGGAGCTGTTTTTCGAAAAAGCATGCTGCAAAGTGCCACAGATCTCCTCAGGCTTTGAAGATACTCTAGCTGCCCTCACGCAGTTCGCCCTGACCTAGTGATCCAAACAGAATCCCCTATCACTGCACCAGCAGCGCTGCTCCCTGAGCCGTGTGGGGATGGACAGAGTGCTCTGCCATGAGATAGCAGTACCCAACGCATTTGTATCTTTTCATGGGGGCTCTCCGTGAGGCTCTATGAAAGCTGCACACCTGCTTCCAGACTCTATGATCCACTTCTTTTCCTATGTGCCATCTTTCTTCCCTCCACAGACACGGGCATCACCTGTTTTGTCTGGTAGAGCAGGCTACTGCAGTGATCAATTCAGTCCCTAAAGTAGTTTCTTTTAAGGAAAGCTAAGGCAAATCAACTGAGGCTGTGAAGGTAAGTATTGAATTAAACCACTTTACACTGCTGTGGAAGCTCCCATTCAAGTGTAACATTACTAGGTTGCAGCAGCTTTCTTCTACTCAGGCAAAGGATAATTTACTGTGATCGAAGGAGTGAATGGGAGTCCTCACACAGGGTGAAGGGTTAATGATCTTAATTTATACTGAGAATCGATGTACTTCCGTGGCACAACCACACTAAAAGCCACAAAGAAGTCTCACTGAGTTTTTTTTATTATTACTTTTGGTAGTGATGCATTTTTAAAAGGCAAACAAGAACCCCTGTGTCACCTGCTTAATTTGGGTGCCAGTGTCAGGGTACTTGGTTGCATCTCAGTTTTCAGTCCCTGTCCCCACATCAAATCATTCTGCAGGAGTCTGGGAATAAGTCAGTCCTGAGCTGTCACAGGGACCTTTTTGACATGAAAACACACATTTTGTATACAAGAGCTTTGTGTGACCTTCTCACTTGGTTCATTTTACTGTTCTGCCTAGCTGCTGTTACATGTCATGTCGAAGATTTCCCATTCTCCTGAGTCCAGCCCCCAGCAGATTAATGGAGCTATGGCAGGGTGCAGATAGCAGGCCTGCAATTGCACCCTTTTTGCACAGGTGATTATTCTCTGTTTTGGACACTTGAGCCACCAAACCAGAAGTTTCCTGCCCTGTTTTTTTTTTTTTTTTCCCCACAGTATCCCTAGATATCCCTGTATGTCTAGAAATTACATCCACATGGTCCACAGAAAGTACTAAAGAGAGGCTGCTGGCAGGAGGATCAATCTTGCTGTGCAAGGTGTCTTGCTTCCCTGAGAAGCATTTAGAATTCACAGATTGAAAACCCCTGCAGAAAACCCAGCGGCACAGTAAATGCCTGAGGATCTCCTTTAGTGCCTGCTTTATTTGATAAGAGGTTTGTTTACGTGGTTTAATATCTTTAATTAGTCTGCATTGTTGCTGAATTGCTGCTGTAGTTTGCATTACAATTGTTCTTTGAGATTGGTAACTGAATAAATTTTCAAGTGTTTACTACTCTTTATGCTTTAAGTCCACATTTCACGGGTCCCTGTGCAAAAATATAGGTTTTGATTGGGCTCAGCAGGTATTCCTATGACCAGTCTGACCAGCTGTCTTCCTTCTCTCTCTTTTGTGTTCACAGATCAAATTTATCTCACAGAAACAAATGCTGCCAACTGGTTTGTAATAATAATGCATTGAAAGCTGCAGCCACATCTGAAGTTTTCTCCTACTCTTGAGGAAAAGGATTATTGTGAACCTTGAATGTTCCTTTCGTTCCTCCAGTTGGAGTGATCTTGAGGGCTCTTGAGGTACTTGAGGAAGGCTTACAGGAATGTAAGTGGGCTTTTCTGAATGAAAAAAACATCCTACTTTTTCAGTTGGTTACAGAGCACCGTGTCTTCTGCCATGGAGGAATCCTGCTCAGATATAAAAGGTCTGGAATGGCCTGCTACCTGGTGGATTGAAAATGGATACCACTTTCAGTTAAATCAGGCAGCATTATGCAGGATTGTTTCCTCTGGTGTCCTTGTATTGTTAGTTCTTTTCCCTGGGTCGTACTTAAAGGAGTCAAAAGATGGAGGTTTTTCATCTTATCTGCATAGTGGAGGTCAGCTAGGCTCTGAACGTTCTTTGTTGCTCTTGAAAATTTATTCTCCCTTTGAACATCTATGTCACTGAGACAACCAGACCGAAACTCCTCTACTGGGGTCCCAGGGACCTTGGCACTGATCTGAGGTCTGGCAACCTGGGAACAGGAGCGAGATGCCTGTGCTCGCTGACCCTGCATGGGATATTGATGGTGGTGCCTACTCAGCTTGGAGCTGCAGAGAGGCAGCAAATAGGACATAGTATGCATGGGTATTTGAAAACCTAGCCATCTTTGTTGGACCCAGCTTTACTGGATGGTCTAAGAGCCTGCACAGCAAATGAGGGCTCAATGCATTTGTCCTAGGATCTTAACTCTTTTTCATAACACGTCTAGTGGCGCAGTTAGTTACAACAGGAAATGTTGAGGGTATCTACTAGACCAAACCTGTTAGCGCTCTCTCCTGGCAGTTGGAAGATGTGGCTGTGAACTGGTATCGAAAAGAATTGTTCTCTTGGCTGTATGGAAATGCTGTGTTATGGGGCAATGCATCTCCAAGTTGCATAGTGACTTTTTTCCATTCTCTCTGACAGCAAGCCCATGCTTAAACCACAATGGCCAGCCTCAGGGAGTTACTCTGAAAGATTTTGAGGTACTTCCTATTGAACACATTTCTTAACATGCTTTTTTTTTTTTTAACAAGATCTCATTGTACTTTCTGCTTTAGTTTCTGTCTTTTCTTTCATCATTCTCTATTTCCTTGCCTCTCACTGAATTGCTAGACGTGATGAATCTGGTATCAGCTGTGCATATTCTTTCATTTCTTTTCCAGCCTATAATGCAAATATTATACCAGTGGCTGAGTCTCACATCTGTCTCTATAGGTCCTTAAGAGACAAATGCACTTGCACAGGTAATTATCTTGGGTTTGCATTTCTTTTTTTCCATTTGCAATGTCCTAGAAGGCAGGCAATGTGCAGGGTGATAGTTGGTTTTAATGGCACTAGATGTTTTGGTAGACTAACACTTTCACACTTGACCTTGCAGGCTGACCCTGTGGAAACTGATAAGGCATTGAAATCCACATCAAAGGAGTGAATGGACCATTTGCTGATTTCATAAGTCAGACATCAGCACCTCAGAAATATCTGCGTCTGCACTCTGGGGAGACCTGCAGAAGTAAACTGCACTTCCTGCAGAAGAGAAAATTGTAACCAGTGACTGAAAGTCAGCATACTCTTTTGGATTTCAGATAAATCTTTATGTCCAGTTGGTTACACTTGTGCATTTGCGGGCTGGTGTTTGACTAGGACAGTGGCATCAATCATGATTTGTTGGCTTTTGAAGTAATGGAACACCAAGTAAAAGAAATTTGAAACTATAGGTTTAGTGAAGTTATTTTTCTTTTTTTAGTGGCACGTAGCACCCCTAGAACTCTATTGTACGCAGTTTCTCATATATGTGTATATTGATTAAAACTGCTCTTGTGTTTCTCTACAGGTTAACTGGAGATAACTGCTGGATTCCAGTAGGAAGATTTCTGAAACAGTCTGAACGTTCCCTGTAACTTGTTTTATCTTTCATAATATATCTCTTCTAGGAAGGAGGCCATTTGCATGTGACTTTTTTTTTTTTTTTTTTTTTTTTTTGGCAAAGCTTCTCTGCAAACTATGTGAAAGTTTATGCTGTTGTTAAAAGCGCGGCTCAGGTCCATGTTCTGTGTTTTGTCTGCAGCTTTAGGGAAAAAAAAGTGTAAAAACCAAACAAACAACTTTGCACTAATAAAGCACCTTTCCAGTGTTCTTCTCAGGATACCTAACAAACAGTGAACTAAGACTCAAAAAAAAGTTCCTCTTACCCTTCCCATCATAGAATCATAGAATGGTTTGGGTTGGAAGGGTCTTAAAGATCATCAAGTTCCAACCCCCCTGCCATGGGCAGGGACACCTTACACTAGCCCAGGTTGCTCAAAGCCTCATCCAGCCTGGCCTTGAACCCCTCCAGGGATGGGGCATCCACAGCTTCCCTGAGCAACCTCTCCCAGTGCCTCACCACTCTCAATGTAAAATATTTCTTCCTAATAGCTAATCTAAATCTGCCCTCTTTCAGTTTAAAATCCTTATTCCTTGTCCTGTCACTACGCTCCCTGATAAAGAGTGCCTCCCCAACTCTCCTGTAGGCCCCCTTGAAGTACTGGAAGACTCCTATAACGTCTCCCCGTCATCGTCATCTGACCTGTAAAAATTAGGAAGAGAGAACTCATGTTTTTCTGGTGATTTTAGTACAACTGTTGGTTTTTTTGTTTGTTTGGTTGGTTTTTTTTTTCATTAGTGGTACAAGAAATGTGAATAGTTCATCTCTGAAGGAGGTTAGAAAATACTTGTCTCTTTTGGATGTGTTCTTCACAATGGAAGGAACATTGGATACAATTCATGATCTGCCAACATCAACTGGAATTTGCTGCTGTTTTCTGTGAGGACAGGATTTCCTCCTCAGTACTACAAAAATTGTTCAGTTTTCTTTGTATAGTCACTTACTAAAGGGTTTTCCCTGTTTGTAAGGATCTAGCATGTGTGATATGAGCATGAATGCATTTTATTTAGTGTTACAGTATTAGAAGACATCACAATAGTCTAAGTCATGGTAGGATCAGAACCTGGAAG
>WKFP01014246.1:82357-112309 GCA_011057875.1 Pterocles orientalis
CAGGTGTAAGTATCACACTGCCTTGACATGCTAAGATTCAGGGAAACTGGTTTTTCAAATTTTTAAGTGTGGCACACAGCCTGCACCCTAAGCCAGACCTTCAAAGCCTACACACTAAGTAAAGGCTTCCAAATCTTATCCACAAATGGAGCTATTCGGGACTATGTCTAGGCTCAGCCAGTGCATAAGTTTAACTCGTGAATGGATGCATCTTCTCACATGACTTTCAGCAGAGCTCCCCATGAAGCTGTGCTTATTTTTCTGCTTATCCTCCATTAGGAATGCCAAGACAGATCTTCAAAGTTATTTACTTGTGATGTTACTTCAACTATGGTGATCCAAGGACATCTTGTCACATAGAGGTGACAACATTTAGGGGAATGCACTATCTTACATATCAGCTACATTATATGGTACGAACAGATGGCACATGACACCATCAGACCCTTTCATCTTCATCAAAGATATTTTATCAACACGACCTAACTCAAATCCTTAGTCTTCCTGCCTCTTTTTTGGCCTTTGCCTAAGAGAATAACCTGACAGTAATCACCACAGATTTGAGGACTGGATTGATTTCTCTCTCTCTTTCTGTATATATATGTAGGCACATATGTGTGTATTTGTGTATATGTACCTGTATATGTATCTGTGTATTTTAAGTAAGACAACTTCCATTGCAACCTTTTGTTATGATTACCATGTAAAAAATCTGCAGTTAACCAACATGCTGAACCAAGTGAGGCTCACAACTTCTCCATCCTGAATCTTGTTTGTCAAAGGTTTCTGATACTTTTGGAACCTCTTAGTAAAAATAGGTTAAATAGCACCCAAAATAGTCAATTTTTTCATCTAACCAAATTAATCATCATTGCCACAGCATTTAAATGGTCATAAACCTAGGTTTTTTGCATGCCTCTCTACTGACAATATGATCCATTTCATAATTTCCAACATTGACACAGAAGTAGCATCAAAATCAGCTTTTTGGTAGATTATCCACTAAATAAAATATTCTTCTAGTTAGCTTTTTTACTTCTGACAGAAGCATTGTTCAAACACTTGTACCTTCTTACTCATTTGGGTGAAAAGAATAGAGCAGAGCACCTTACTCACAAAATACACAAAAGCTGTAATACAAATTTCCTCCAAGTCCTGTCCTACTGATGAAGAGATTTACGTAACCAATTATGATTTGTACAGGGATGAACCCCATCTCCTTTTCTTACGATTTGCACCACTTTCATGTGTTCTTGGGGGAGCAAGGAAGATCACTTTAGAACAAAGCAGCCCTGGGCAAATGATAAATCATGGCTTCTCAAAAGCCAGTCATGCATTTCTCTGTTTACACAGTATTCCTGGTACAATGGCCCTGTCCATAAGCAGTGTGCAAGTTCACAATAGTCTTAACTCCCAGACCATACATTCCTGCTGCCCCTTTTGTGCTGGCATTAGCAGCTACGTGGCTGTGTTGTGAAGATGAAGCTTTTCTTTTCTTGTGGGATAAATGTCCTGCAGCATCAGTGAGCATTCCACATTGCTTTGGCTTACACTGATTGTGAAAACCACCATCAGTTGTGAGGGTAAGAAAAAGAAGTGTACAGTAAGCCCATATTTACAATGTCCTTCATCCTCTGTTCTGCATGGGAAAAGAGAACCAGCCAAAAGCAAACGAGTCAGAAAGGTACATGAGTTGCCTATGTTATCAGGGTGTGCTGTTGCTCTCTGCTCCTTCTCGATTTCCAACACCTCACTTGATTTAATTGCTAGTGATACTTGTGCTTCCTGCTAACACTTCTAGTATCTCTTCCTCTTCATGTTCATTCTCTGTTTAATGGCTGTGTCTTCCTTCTTTTTTTTAATATCAAGCTCCTTAAATTCTTACTCTGCCTGTAGCTTCTATTTCTACTGCATAAAGTAGCATTGCACAGCAGCCTTTTCAGGGATGAAGGAACTCCATCATTTGCTTTTATCAGTCAGCATGAATGAATTATCAGTAGAAATTGTAAAGTGCCTGCAAAATATATATATATATATATAATTTTTTTTTTTTTTTTTTTTTTTTTTTGTGTGCCGCATGAAGATCCACAGAGTATGTTACAGAAGGGCAAAGGAAACCTGAGGGTGACAGGTGTAAATGGTGGGTGGGATCCTTGGTCTGGTGACTACATGCTGGCATGATGGAGTAGCAGGAAGATGAAGGGAATGAAACAAGCTGGTGTGCTGATGGAAGGAGAGATTAGAGGTAGGACTGGAGCTTGTGTAAGGAGAATAACAGATAAAAGTGAGAGAGATGGGAAAAGGAAAGGGTATTGTGAGCAGCTGAATGTCTACAGGGGTTTAGCTTGAGGGGTAAAAATTTAATGGGAGGAAAGAGAATGACTTAGGAGAAGCTAGAAATCTCAGAGAAAATGGAATTCTAATGTTGGGAGGACATGGTTTGGGAAGAATAAATGAGTTTTGGCATAGTGGAGAATAGAGGAATGTATGTGCTGAGGTATTTGCACTGTCAAACAATCTGAGTTCTTCAAATGTAGGAACAAGAGCCAAAATTTATTACTGGGGAGTTAAGTGAAAGTGCTGTTCTGCTAGGAAGTGTTCTGTTGGTTCCCCACTACATGCCACGGCTGTGATAAAGCAATGTGATTTTTATGCACAAATGTTCAACAGAGTATGCACCCAATTGTGACAAAACAATTTTTAGTGATCCTGAAGCAGATTTTAAATGAAAATGCTGTGAATTTCATGGGAAGATGTGAGAGAGAAGGGAAGTCATCAGAGTAACTTTCAGACCATCGTTTTTCTCCACTTTTCAGTGCTTACCGTACTACCCTCCACAAGGCCAGGACTCTTCTCAAGTCGCTTTGAAGATGTAAGTGGCTTGTGACACTTGTGCTGGGTCTTTGCACACAGGTATATGTTAGCCTTAAGGCATAGCTTGTGCTGGAGTAAAGTATGAATACTAAATCTGGGTTTTTGCGTAAGGGTGTGTACTGTTTTGTGATCTAAGCAATCAGTGCTGCGAGGAACCTGGCGCTGCCAGTGATCACTTGTGCAGAGTTTACCAGTTTACCCCTTTGACCAGGCTTTTGCTTACTGGTGAGATAATTTCTGTAGCAAGACAACGATGCTTCACTTCTCAGGGAATTAATACAACCACCAAGTTTTACAATGATGCAGGCTAAGTATCAAGCCAATGGATATCACTTACGTTCCTGTAAATTGCTAGAAAGGGTAGGCTTTTAAAATCATCTTCAGGAAGGAAAAGTGTAATGAGGAGACCCAGTTTCTTTTTTACACTTACTCTAAAATAGCCATTAAGTGAATTATATAAATCACTGCCAAAAATATTGGATAATAAGGTGGCATTAGATTTTTACACCTGGTACCCTTTATTGTCTCTGCTCAAAGATGCTCTAAGGCATTCCAGAGATTTCCCATGAAACATAAAACAATCTGATAAGCAAACTCTTATATTAAGACTTATCCCTTTCTATAATCCTCCTTTAAAAAAAGCTGGCCACATTAACAGTAACAAAAGCATTATGGAGAGAAAAAGAAGACCTTGAAAATGGCCCAGGGTGAAAACTTGAGCTAAAGAAGTAATAGGAACAATTCATGTGTGTTGTGCTTATGCTGTGTGATGTTGCTTTCCTGTTTACACCTGAGGGCAGGTGTAAGTACAGTGGCTCATCAAAACATGGTGAAACTACTGAACTCAAATGTGTAGGTAGTGGGTGTTGAGATAGACTAGCACTAACAGCATAGATGTGATTTTTGTCATTTGAAACATGCTGGGATAAATTTTGCTATTAAAGCCATGTTACCTGTGAGCAGCTTGGGAAAGAAGGGTAACGTTGATTCAGCTATTTATCATTCAATTTCTCTGTGTTCTGGTATGTAAAAATGGTATTAAAGGAGATCAATGCATTTCTGACACAATTTAGAAGGCTCGACTGGAGCTAGCAAAAGCACACTGCACTCCTTGCGTGCATATTTATTGAGAAAGATCAATTACCCTGTTGATTCTTCTAAAGAAAGGTTGGGATTAATTCAATCAAATGGAACAAGTACTGAAAAATGCATCACCAGCAACTCCCACTGTGTAAGCACCTTGTCAGATTCTGTAGATGATTGCTGCAAAATGGGCTGAATCTGGCTCTCCCTGGTAACAGGTATCCAAAGATATTGGCAGAGTAGGCAATGATGAAAAACATCACATTAAAGCAACTTTAAAAAAAAAATCATTTCTAATAGGCTTGTCAATGTGCAGGAAATGCATGGAAGAACCTGCTCTGTTTCAGGTGCACTGCTGGATCACTTCACCGCAGAAACACCCAAATATACTAAACAGGAAAGCCATAATTCTATACTGTTATGGCTGGAAAAAAACCCAAAATATACTCGGACCCAATTCCCAATGTCTTTGCAGGATTCTTGAATTGTCCCAAGCTGTGCAAGGGGACCTTAGTATTCATGGATCCTGGAATACCTGAGAAAACACAAAGTTGTTTTTCTTTTTTTACATATTGCTTTTATACATCTTAAATAGATAGACTAACGATGGCTCTGCACCACAGTTTAAGGTGAAAAAAGGAATAGTTCTTGCAAGTTAAAATGAGAAAATCTTAACTGGACCAGTCCAATTTTCCCTAAGATAATGTAGACAAAATGAAACTCATTTCTATGGCATTAACAGTATGGAAACTCCTCTGAATATAGGACAAGACAACTTGAATTTTCTTCATAAACTGTGATTTTTGCACATTCTTCTGTGAAAATATTGTCAATACATCAACATTATGGTTACAATTAGATAAACAGAGGATTCTGGATACCTCTGTACATGAGGTTATATACAACATCAGCTTTGCACATGAAACTGCCTTTACATGATAACTTTGCGAAGTCTCACGTTAAGAAGAATTCATGCACCTTTACAAGTCTGTGAAGAAAATTCTATAATTTAGAATTACTGTAGGTAAGATACACAGAATCTCCATATATTATACTGACACTTCAAATATGCCATGTGTGCATAAAGTCACTCAGATAGCTTCCTTTCAGATCTACCAACGGTTAATTTTCATAGCCTCAAACTGGATATGTTTCCTGATATAGAGAAGAAGATGAGCAATCTGTGTCAATGCTTTTGTGTAATATTCATCACTGTTTCTTAGCATTTGCTTTTTTGCATCTACTTGCTCGTGCAGATACAAACTCTACTCCCTTCCTGGAAGATTTTTTTTAAGAGTGTCCTAAGCTGTAAAACTTCAATACAGCTACAGCTCTCCTGCATGCAAATGCTAATCAAAGTCTGAGCTTTTGTGAACAATTCTAAATAGAACAAAACAAGAGTAAGAGTTTCAGCATTTACTTTTGGCTGCATAAAAGCAGTGTTCTCGTGTTGGCACATTGTAGTAAATACCTAATATGAAGCTATAAATATAATTTAAATTAAGGTATAGACATTTAATAGCATGATGGGTCAGCAAGCATTGAATTCCCTGCTCAAATGCCTTGTTATCCTCTGCACCTTAAGCACTATGATTCTGACACTTTTGAATTTTTTTATGGCAATATTTTGACAGCATAAACCAGTATAATTTAATGATATTGACTTTGTGTATTGAGAGCTTCTCTAGGTGCTTTGAGTTGTCACATTAGATGCTTATCCTGGAGTAACCATCTGAGTCAATGTTGCAGGTGAGGCGCTCAGAATGACCTCTGCAGGCCCTTGCACTAATGTGTTGTAATAGCTCACACCTAGTGTATCCATATCCATCTCTATACATAGTTAAAATCATGTCGCTTCACATATCTAGACTTTAAAATTAGAGCTGAGCACTACAGAGGGAATGGACAATAATTCTGAAATACTTCAAGTGGAGAAAAATGCTTAAATGGAGTAAAAACTAAGAAACGAGGAGAAATGTTGGAGGTTTTAGTATCTTAGGCATCCTACAAAAAAACCCGCAGCTTTTTCAGTACTTTGCTGCTTTTTTTTTTGCTGCTCCTTTTTCTGCTTCCTCCCTCTCCTCTACACTTGAACTGTGGGTGAAAACCCTCAAGGTGCAGATGGTCATCTGTCTCTGGTGAGTAGAGTGCTAGTGCTTCCAACTTGTCTTTAATAGGACCTAGTGACTAAAGGGATTGAATGTGGCAGGACCTCAACATCCAGTGGTTCCTCTCCAGCCTCTATTGACAGTGGCAAAAAGTTATTCCTGATGACAGGTTTTCAGTAGCCAGAGAGAAATAATCAAGTACTGTTAGACTATTCCTTGTGACTAAAGGGCTTGTGAGTAGAACTACCACCGTGGAGGTTAACCCACAGGCAGACTTCAAGGCTCGAGAGTGGAGAACACAAATGTTGCATCGATGCTTTGCTCATTTATGTCAGGAATGAAATGTGTAGTGAGGAGAATGTAAAGACCTGTCTCCTCTTGTTTCAAACACTCCTTTCAGACACTACATCCAGTTAAAAGGGCAGCGGAAAAAAACTCACCCTGCCTCACATATCCTAGGTTGCATGTACACTGAGAAATGGCACAAAAAACCAAGGAACTGCATTAGCTGGTAATTGCTGCTTATGTACTTAAGAAAAAATACTAGGGTAGCAAGCTCTGTTTCCACAGGAACCATATTCATGGTTTGCTGATGTTTACACACCTAAACCATTTACAGCAGAAATAGTTCCTTGAAACAGAATTGTTGGGTGTGTGTGGTTTGGGTATGCCCACTCCAAAGGTGTTCCTGCCTACCTGCAAGAGCTCAGTGTGTCTGTAACGCTGAGACATACCTGCTAAAATCAGTGCTACCTTGTGCGTAGCACCCTATCACACACTGCCAAGACAATCTGTGTTCCCAAGCATTTACAGTGAATAGAGACAGAAGCTAAACTGGTCATCATTTTCATTTACACAGCAGGGAATTAAGGCACACATTTCAGTCAAGCTTAAAAGTTTTGGAGAGTCACAAAACTGGGCTCTCAAAACCCTTAAGCAAATAAAAAGTCTTTTTCTTCCCTCCCAGACAACACAAAGACCACTTTAAGGTTGGTAATACTACTGAGATGAATCTGTGTGAGTATTGTGGTAGAAATATTAAGACTGACATGAAGGGGGATGAGTGTTTCTGGGAACAGCAGCAGGAATGAACAGCAGGAGAAGGGCTACACTAATGTCATACGTTGATTGATGGCACCCAGATTAGCATGTTATTGGGACCCCAGCACCAGTATCTGCAGCTTCTCAGTGTGCATAGCATGAGAAGGACAGCCTGAAAGAAGGATGACCATACTTCTAGGCTAGAATAAAGACTCGAGTCATTTAAGGATCATGGCAGAAGACATTGTTAAAACAGAGTAGGAACCATAAGGCAACCAAATAAATGTAAAGGATGGTGAGCAAATCCTAATGATCCACAGAGGTGGAACAGGCTGGAGAAACAGACTTGCAATGGGTACAGAAGAGCAGACCATAGTTTCCAAACTCAGAGGAATTCAGGGCACAGGAGGAAGATTCAATAGCAGGTGTCCCTCATCCTCCATGTCATTTTAAGGAGTTCTTGGCAGACAGTGGGATACAAGCACTTCAGTGCTTGGCTCCCGGACAGGTCACTCTGCTATGATTGTCTTGTTGATCATAAGGAAATGGGTATAAGAGATGGATATAAGAGAGTAAAACCACTTTTGCTTCAGCTTCATTTAAAAAACCAAAAAACCTCAACCTTTCCTCCCTTTAACGTTTCACACTGAGACATGCTACTTGGCTGCTGTGGTATTGTAACATCATTACTTTCATGCAAGACCTTGATTTTGTTTGTTTGGTGCGTGTCTGCACGTAACCTTGCAAAGAGTGTGCTTTTGCCAGAGGTCAGAAGGGAAAACCGGTGTTCCTGGCCATCAACCAGTTAGATGACAGCAAGACTTGGCTTCCTGTGCTTTCTAGTGACTCCAGAAAGCCACATGCTGCTTCTGAGTGTGAAGTATTTGAAATCCTGTTCTCCCTGGAACTCTTGGAGGCAAATCTGGGGAATGATCTTTGCTACTAAAGCAACTTGTCTATGCCAGCAAGTTTATTCCAAAGCAATTGACTATTATTTTGAAAAGTTTCATTGCCAAAAGAGCTGGAATTAATTCCTCTCTTCATCTCCCTGGATAGTACTTTAAAGACAAAACAACTTCTCATCAGTATGTTTTGCTCCCTAGTTTCAAGGCAGCTGCTTCTTCAGGACAGTTTCTTTTAATTTTGTGTGGGGAAGTACAATGTTGTAAGAACTGGTCAGCTCTCCAAAGACAGAACTTCTAGGGGGTGGAAACACTCTTTCTGCCTTGTCCTACAGACAAACCAAACATTGCACTCTTTACAGGGGAGAGAATAACATTTCTCTGCAGTTGGGCTTGGAGCAATCTTTGTTGTAACAACCTTTGCCAAGGTAATAATCAGAATTATATAGAATATTATGTCTACAGATGTTACTCCAGGAGTGTTCTTGGGAGTCTGCTGTGGTAAGTAAACTGTAGTAAAACTGTAGTGAAAAAATACTCATTCCAATAAACAGCATCTTGTCTGTAAAAGAATCTCTAGATAAATGTCTTCTGTTCCCATTTTTACCACCCACTCCCCACACGCATACTTTGCGTTTTATTGCATCTTCTTATGTTCAGCCTTGTTATTTCAGCTCTGACAAAGGCCCTTGGGTGGGCAAGGAGTTGTATGAGCATGGTGAGCTGACGTGTAGGTTCACTGACCCATGTCATTTACGCAGTAAAGCAGAAAGTCTATGGAAAAGCAGGTACCCACACGCTTTTCCCACGTTCAAACAGGATACTGCTGTGAGTGTGAAAGGATGTAGCTTCAGCTCCAGCTTTGAAAACCAGTGGCTGATTTTGGTCCCCTTCACCAATTTATATGTTTCCTTTTAGGAAGCAAGGGGAGGTTTCCAAATCACTTTGCAACTTCAGGAAATACTGCCTGGGCTGCTGTAAGGTCTGTCCTGCATGGTTGCCTGATCCAAATTCAGGCACAGCAACTGAAAAGCCAAACATGGACTGCCCTTGCTGGTTCAGAGGTCAGTAGGTAAAGGGACGCCATGATCTAGGCCTTTAGCTTAGAATAAGGGATTTATCATTAGATCCTGTCCCTAACATGGTCTCTTTGCTTTGGTTATTTAATCTCCCGGTGATGATTTCCTTCTTCTGAAAACAGGTATTGCCTCTGCCTGAGTTGAATGTTGCACAGTGCACATGGCTTTTCTGCTTAATCTGGCCCTTTGAAAGCCTCTGTGCAGAGATAAAAACTACTGGGATCAGAAGGATGTGTGTCCTTACCCTCCAGCCAATAGTGAGCACTTCTGTCGAGGTGCGATTTGTCTGACCTTGTTATGAAAAACTGTGATGCTTGTATGGTCCTGGTCTGGGAAGACTGCTGCCAGGAGAAAACCAGCTGCCCTCGCTTGCCTGGCTTTGTAACCATCAGGACAATGCTGTGCTCAGGGGAAATTTCGAGGATGCCTTTGAGCACACACTGCTATATAGGTTGTTTTAAGTGAAGTAGTTTTTGGTTTTTTGTAGAAGATAGTATTTAGTACTTCTGGTGCCCAAAATAAATGCCTGTAGTCCAAATGGGCTTTATTTGTAGGTGTATAAAACACTGTCTTTCAGAACCAGTCAGTATTGTTAATGTATTCCTCTTGCTCACTAAAATTCACTGGAATGGATTACTATGGGTCTTCCTTCTCTTCTCGTTATAGCTTGCCATATTAAATCAATTTAGCTGAAGTTTTTCATTCTGTCTCTAGGATTATACATGTCCACAGTAAGAGAGAGCTTGCATGCTTTGCTGAAAAGCATGTAAGCATTTGGGTTTGGTTATGGTGGGGTTTTTTTTAAGATAAAATAAAGATACCATGCTGCATACAAATGTCTTGTTTGTCCTGCAGCACTTTTCTTGCTTTTAAAATAATATCTTGGATTCTGAACTCTAAAACCTCTTGCTCTAGGCAAACGCAAGAATTGGTGTTACAGAGCTGTCGTCTGGCCAGCCTCCTATGGCAAGAGTCAAAGGACAGTTCATGGTCATTAGTTTGACAGCAAAAAAACAAGTACAAGCAGAAGTCTGCAGAGATTATAAGGACTCTCTTCTTTTGGATTAGACTCCACATAGATGTAGTGAAAGGCTGTAACCTTAAGACCTTCTCCACACAAATGTGTCGCAGTGATGGAGATCTTATAAGGTCCTGCATTCTCCTTGACATACGTTTTGTCAGCTGTATAACAACACATACAATAGTGTACAGGCGTGGAAGGAGAAAGGTAGTGGCATGGGAAGACTGCATGGTGATAGGTCCGAAAACTCTGCTAAAATTGCTAATAATTTATGGAACTATAGTTGGCCCTAAATACCTGGACATTGATATCTAGCTGCTCAGCAGGAACAGGATAGGGTATTTCCCTTTACACAGTGCCTACGCACTGTTCATAAATGTAGCCAAGGGGTTTAGAGGGGAGATTTAGACTAGACATTACGAAGAAATTTTTCACTGTGAGGGTGGTGAGACACTGGAACAGGTTGCCCAGGTAAGCTGTGGATGCTCCATCCCTGGAGGGGTTCAAGACCAGGCTGGATGAGGCTTTGAGCAACCTGGGCTAGTGGAGGGTGTCCCTGCCCATGGCAGGGGAGTTGGAACAAAATGATCTTTGAGGTCCTTTCCAACCCAAACCATTCTATGATTCTGTGATAAAGAGATCTTTTCTGAGATCAGCACTGGAAATAAACCATGTGGCTTGTAATGTACTTGATCTGGGAAAGCTACTTGCTTCAACCACAATTCAAATGTTACAGGTTACACGCTTCAGTTCATCACCTGTTTTGTAAATGTGTCTTACAGGGAACTAGATGGTCCAGGACAATATGGTTTTCTGAATGTGTTGAAAATCATGGCAGATGTTCATGTTATCCGGAGGCAGAGAAGATATTAGTGCTTATACAAATACCTGAGTTCAAAGCAATTATTTTAACCTCATGTTATATACTTTCCTATCCATTATATATGTCAGCAACCCATAGTCTTAGGGTACCTCTGAGGGAGGGAATGCTGAACAATTCAGTGGCTTATCTTTTTCTCCTTAAGCACTTAACCCAATATTTTGCTGCCACTAATATAACTGTATCAGGACTCGGTTGTCCACGGACTAAACTCGTCTGTACTACCTGATAGCTCATGCAACATTAAATGTACAGACTACTACTGGTGGCGAGGTTTAACATGCTGTACCTTTTATATCCAGAGCAGAGATGACTCTCAGGGTGCCAGACTGAAGAGCAGGCACATTGCAAAGTCTTGAACTAACAAAATATGGGATGTGGCAAGAGTCTGGATTTTTTTGAGA
Organism: Pterocles orientalis; assembly: GCA_011057875.1. Lineage (NCBI taxonomy): Eukaryota > Metazoa > Chordata > Aves > Pterocliformes > Pteroclidae > Pterocles > Pterocles orientalis. Next base: position 93,750 of record WKFP01014246.1, read on the forward strand.
TATGCCCTTTTCATGCAGTGATTTGCAAATGGGAATCAGATCGAGTTAGCACTGATAGACTTTGATAGCCACTTTTTTTTTTTTTTTTTTTTAGCACTGGATCAGGAAGACTTCTTTCCCTTCGTCTGCCCTACCACAAACAAGTGGTATCTTAGAGTACTGGTTTATGTCTCCAGCTGTGATAAACTTTCCTACAGAGAGGGAAGCAGGAGGATGAGCATACTGTTAACCCTTCCTTGCACAGTACTCTGAACTGCAGAATGACCTTCACTACAAGAGCACTGGGCAGATCAGCAATGTCAAGTTCACTGCGGTCCAAATAACAGCTGTGGAGGTGGTTACTGATAAGAAGGCTGTAAAAGTTTAAATGAAAGCAGTGAACAAAATAGCTATTTCAAGTCAGGTGGGCAAATTGCTTTTCTAATTTTTTGTTTCATTTGTATTGCCTTTGAAGCACATAGCCAGTAAATGCACAGATTGTGTTTCTAAGAAGACTTCACTAGCACACACCCCGGTCCAAAGGAAGGCATTTTCCTAATGGCTCTTCTGGTCATGGTAAGAAGGAGTCTTGTGGCTATGTGCTAGGCTAGGACCACTTGAATGTGGGGCAGCTTTGGCACTATCTGACTGAGAGTTTTGACAAACTGCTGTATCTCTGCCTTGCACACAGAATGCAGGACCTACTTGTTACTCCCTCCACTTTTGTGTTAGACTGCCTGCTAGGGACTGTACTGCAGCGACGGGAACAGGGGGCTGACTCCTGCAAGTGGCTTCTAGCCCTGCTGCCACCTTCTTACAGAAGAAAACCTAGCGTTGCAAGTCAAATCTAAAACCTGTAATGTTTCTGCTCTTGAAGAGTAACGTGGACAATGAAGGCCTCATCTAGCACTCTTAAAACATCTCAAGGACATGCTGATGTTTATGTAAATATATTAAGGTCCAGTCATAAAATCGGTGTTAGTATTCATGCCACAGAATGAATGCTTAGATTTGAAAACCTCTGTTTTCCACCTAGGCTGTTGTATGATATTTTTAAAGTTCAAATGCCTAGAACAAAGCTTACTTTTATGGACTAAAAGTGTGACTGCTTTCTTAAAACTTTGGGAATGTTCTGATAAAGTCGTATTGAAAAGAAAATACGTGACACAGACCTTGAGCACTGCTGAGAAGCTGAGCACAGAACTGAATCAGTGCTCTGCTGTTTTTCACTTCAGGCTTGCAGAAATAATTTTCTGAGTTCGTTACACCCAGAAGGATGCACCCTGCAAATGCAATGCAAAGAAGGACTCCTATCCAGATCAGGAACTGCTTTGAAGAGAGCTGTTTGAAGGGGAAGAGGTTAGCAGGCCTGAGACAGTGAGGAAAGCAGGAGATATTAGTACTTAATTTCATAAGGAACTTGGAACTTTAACTGTGTTCAGCAATGTTAATAATCCTGATCATACTTAAATGGTGTGACTCTTCCTTATCGAAACTCGTTTACTAGGACTTGTACTATTCCCCATAAGGTCTGAATTCCCATATTAAAAGACTAATCCTTTCTAACATACAAAATATAAAACACCAATATAAATTAGTCTACATTTCCTACCCATCTAGGTTTCGTTTTCCTGCGGCGTACAACAATGGTCTGGCTTCAGAGCAAGCTAGATAAAGTAATGATTGGATCTAAGGTTGTGGCATGACACCTGAAAACAGAGCAAGAGAAGCAGCAGGGTTTTTTGCTGTTAAGTCTCTGACCTGGTTAACATGTTTTCACTTGAATGTCTGTCTCTGATGAATATTGGCTCAGATAAGCTATAGTTCAGCTAACCTGAAAAAAGAGGGTGATAATGAGGCAGAAGAAATTCTGGTCAGCAGAATGCTTCTGCTTTCTGTGCACTTGCCACCAGTCTCCTGAGGATTTCTTCCTTAAATATTAAATCTCCACCTATTAGGACGATACCAGGTTTCATTCTATGGGCATTACTCAGTTGTTGCTTGTACAGGTGGTTGTGTGTTTTCTAAGCATGTATTTAATTATCAGTGTGTTACCTTGTTCATAAACTGGACCCTTTCATATTTTCTCATGCCAAGAGGTTCAGTAGCCATAGATTTACTACATTTAATAATAGAATAGCCTCTCATAATAGAATGACATCTCCCGAGAGACTGCTATCTTGTAAAGTCCCAGGGAATCACTTATCAAAGAACAAGATACACTTTGCTCTGTTTTTGACAATGGAGAAGATCAGTGCCTGATGGGTACACTAACACAGACATTAAATAACAGAAATTGCAGATTAGACGCTAAAAACAGCCCGTGGATGTTTAGTGCTTTAATGCAATAAGTGGTTTCCTAGCAATCAAGCTACATTTACTGATAGTCTTTAAATAGCTGAGCATACTCTTTCTAAAAAAGGTGTTAAAAGCTGAGAAGTTCAAGCACTTTTTTCTCCCCAGATTATACATGAAGAATAACAGGTTTGGTACAGAGATGGAGTGAGCTTGTACCAGGAACTAGTGAACAAGAGCTGAAACTTTCAACTGCCTGGGAACATCTGTTATGATAATGAAACGTGTCTAGCAGTAAAGTTTCTGGATTGAATCCCTGTGTTATAGAGCCACAGGACTGGATACACCATCAATACATCATCTCAGTAAAATCTCCTTTACATATATGGCACTTGCACGGTTGAACAGTGAGCCAAGGACTTTTGCGTGTAAAGGTCAGCAGCCTCATGACAGAACGAGGCAAATCAGTTATACTATGTGGACAGACTCCCTGTGAAGTTCCATGCTTCTTGCTAGTGCCTGTTAGAGGGAGGAAAGATACTCTAGGACTTCCTTATATTTAAACCTTAAAGAGAAACAGACTTCACAGTGAAAAGTGAAAACAGGCTGAAAGACTCTGGCATATAAATCTGACTTGAGTGCTTGGAGATAAAGTCCTCTGTCTGTCAGTGCTGATGTCTGTCCATACACATTTTGCTGGGACAAGAGAACATCAGGCAAATTCACAGTGAAGACCAAGGGTAGGTACCCCATAATAGTGCCTAGCAAAAGCCATGTGCCAGCATTCCTGATTTCAGATTGTGTTAAAGCATGACATTAGCAATCTGCATGAAGCGGCTTTGGCACAGAAGTTCTCCTTTAGGGTGCTCTTGTCTGACGAGCAGGCTCACCGAGCCATGCATTTGGCACAGGTCTTCTCTGTTTTTCAGTGATTTCAGCATGAAACTGACCCTGCTAGTCCTCCAAAAGAGAGCACGTTGTTTGTACAAGCCAGAGTTTAAAACAGCATAAGCCACTGTGTTGTTTTCAATTCTTGGTTTATGAAATGGTGTGCAGTGTAGTCCTGACATGGGGAAAAGGAGCTGCTGCTCAGCACCCACCTGTGACTCCTACCAGTCAGGGAGGTTTTGCAGGTTCACAATGGTCAGAGTGGAAGTCCTGCCATCGGCTTAAATGAAAGCTGAGAACAGTTCCTTATAACAGCATGATGTCAGAAGGCCTTTCTTTTTGTACTCTGGGACATGGTGTGCTGGAAGTGCTCTTGGTCATGCTGGTTGGTGGATCCTAACTGACAGTTTGTCTGAAGAGATGGTGATGAACATTTTTTCCCCTTCCTTCAGTGGGACAAATGGCACAACTTTCTGGTGAGATAGGCCAGTAGCAACCTGCTAGCACTCCTCGTGAGTCCTGCTTGGAGTACCAGTGTACAATTTTACAATACCATTTATTTTAACAGCAAGATCTACTGCTACTAGAGAAGATATTTCCTAGAATATTGATGATTTAAGATATTATTTTCACATATATTGTTCTGATTTTACTCGGTTCCTCTAGATGAACTTGGGTTTTCTGGAGGATTTGGGGCAGGAGGGGGGACTATTGCTTTTCCTTTAAGCTGTCTGATGGTTGCTAATAGAAACTGTCTGTCTGACTCCCTCCTGAACTGCAGTCATTGTGGTTGAGTTTGTTACGTCACTCCCAAGTGGCTTGTTGCCTTACGACTCTATCTTGTACATGAGATTGGACAATGTAGAAAAACAAGTTCATTTGAAGACAAGTTCAAAGGAGATGAGGTCATAAGCGTTTCCCTTGTTCTTGTTAAACATCTGCTTGAAATATTGGTGGTTTTCACTTTTCTATGATGCTTACACAGGTTTTGTTCCAGTACCACAAAGATGCAAAGTTTATTGTTATACTTGCAGCTAACCCAGCTGACTTGTTACTGAGATTTACTGGGCAAGAGGAAAGGAGAGAGGTCACTGTAACTCAGAGTGCCACGGGAAGAGGAAGGTACTTAACAAAAGCTGGTATGTACTCTTGAGGTACTTTGAAGTACAATTTCTGAATCTGAGATACAGAAAAGTGAAAGGAATATGAAAGGGGCAAGGTGCAGCTGTGGCTTGCCAGGAGAGCTTGCTCTTGTTAGTGTGGACATAACGTGCATGCCTTGCAGGTACTACTGTTCGGGACTTGTGGTACAGGACTTTATGTCAGTTGAGGGTTAGACCAAGTTAGGCACAAATTTTTGTAGGATCATCCTCCCTTTCCCACCATTCATTATAGTGCCAGAGTAAAATGAAATCAGACAACTTCTAATGCTGGAGAACAGATATTACCCCAAATATCTTAAGCTGTCAAGAACTGGTCTGTCAGATCCTTGAACTGGAAATGCTTCTGTGGTGCTCAATTTCTCAGCCCCAAGGTGTCTGTGAAGGACAAAGCAGCCACTCCACTCCTATCCCAATGTTTTGCCCAATGGAAAGTAAGTCATCATATTAAAGCTACATGATTTCAAGAAGTCCATAAATAGTTTCACAGGAAGAATCACTGCATTATGTCTGTGCTTCCATACACATTAGATCTGAGATGTAATGAAAGAGTTTTGAGAGCATATTGCCATACTCAGCCAAGTGTAAAATTCATCTTTTAAATACATCTGGCTGTTTGGAATATAACAGGATAGAGAAATAATTTCAGTGGCGGCAAATATGCATTTTTTTGTAGCATGGTAGCCTCAAGGCTGATGCTTTAGATTATGTTGTCAGATGTTGTTTCCACACTAGTCAGGAAGATACTTGATTGAAAATATATTTTGTACACTGTATGGGTTTTTTCAACATGGGACATCTCACAGATCAACCCATGGAAAATCAATGGACACAGGAAAAAAAAGAGTTTAAGGTTTTGGCAATGTTGATCTAACTTTGCCTTTTGACTTTCCTAGGAGCCTAGTATTAATTACACACCAGTTTTCCCTTGTTCTAACTTTGTCTTTTGTATTTTAAGAGATGCAAGTGAATCCTGTGTGTTATTTAGTGAAATATTAATAAGCCAAGACAATCATTCTAGTTTGATGCCCAGAGCCAAAGCAATTCACTGTGATAGAGTACAGTCTTTTAAAGGTTTACTTACATCCTTAAATGAAACCAGTATTCTAGGAGGCTGGGGTAGACTGGGTGCTTTGCTTCCCCGCTGCATCACAGTGTTTGTACTGGTGGTCAGAACTGGAGTCACAGCTCTCAGGATAGCAGATGTTCCTCGACATACAACACCCCTATCACAAGTAAGGAGAAAAAAGTCCAGAAATATAAAAGTTCAGTTGGTCAGGTTGAATTATGCTTTGGATAATTATGGAGGTGATAGGAATTCTTCAGCGTCTAATGGAAAAATATCACTCTCTGCAATCCAGAAGTATGAAGACTATTTCTGCTCTGTGTCTTCAAAACAAATAGTCATATGCTGCAACAGAGTCAGCGCTCTCTGAATGTGGCAATACATATAAGTATTTTGTGCTCCTAAAATATGAGGGTGGGGGGATCTCTCAGTGAATTTCTTCATGCGCAAACCAAATTTTCATAAAATCATAGAATAATAGAATGGTTTGGGATGGAAGGGACCTTAAAGAGTTTCAATCCCCCTGCCACCGGCAGGGACACCTCCTACTAGACCAGGCTGCTCAAAGCCTCATCCAGCCTGGCCGTGAACACCTCCAGGGATGGGCATCCACAGCTTCCCTGGGCAACCTGTTCCAGTGTCTCATCACACTCACAGTGCAGAATTTCTTCCTAATATCTAATCTAAATCTGCCCTGATTCAGGTTAAAGCTGAAGCTTGTCCTATCATGACATGGCCTTGTAAAAAGTATCTCTCCAGCTTTCTCGTAGGCCCTCTTGAAGTACTGGAAGGCTGCTATAAGGTCTCCCAGGAGCCTTCTCCTCTTCAGGCTGAACAACCCCAACTCTCTCAGCCTGTCCTTTTATGGGAGGTGCTCCAGGCCTCTGACCATCTTTGTGGCCCTCCTCTGGACTCACTCCAACAGGTCCATGTCCTTCTTATGTTGGGGCCCCCAAGAGCTGAACACAGTACTCCAGGTGGGTCTCATGAGAGCAGAGTAGAGGGGGAGAATCACTTCCCTCCACCTGCTGGTCACGCTTCTTTTCATGCAGCCCAGGACAGTTGGTCTTCTGGGCTTCAAGCACACATTGCTGGGTCATGTTCAGTTTCTCATCAACCAACACCCCCAAGCCCTCTTCCTGAGGGCTGCTCTCAATCCATTGTCTGCCCAGTCTGAATTTGTGCTTGGGATTGCCTTGACCCATGTGCAGGACCTTGCAGTTGGCTTTATTGAACTTCATGACGTTTGCACAGGCCCACCTCTCAAGCCTGTCAAAGTCCCTCTCGATGGCATCCCTTCCCTCCAGCATGTCAACCACACCACTACAAGCTTGGTATTAGCAACAGCTCAACACAGAGCATAATGCTGCATAATTTGTATTTCTAAGCCAGAGACCTTGTTCCCTGCAGCTTTTGTTACTCTGTCAGCTGTGTGGCAGAGAATAGTAGTCTCTACGTGTCTTACAGCCTGCCAAGGCACTGCTCTGCTACAAGGGACTGCTCTGCTTCATTTTCTTCAACCAGCCAAGCAGTAGGCTTTATCCTCTGACTCATGTTGTCAGCTTTGTGCTTGACCATAAGATTTACAGGCTTACAACAGAGCTATGTACCAGTCTTCTGGCATGCAACTCTGTCCAGCTGGCACTAACAAGACCAAGGGCTTGACTGGCAAGAGCCAGTCTCACTGAAAGCCAAATAACTAGTGCTTTCCTCCCTCCTTGTTTTTTGTTTTGTTTTGTTGTTTTGTTTTTAACAATAGAAAAGACAAATGAAGCAAATTTCATTTTAGTATAGAACTACTCTGCTATATGACCAGTGTTATCTCAGTAAAACATTTATCAGAAAACTTCCTTATTAAGGTTGAAGGTATCAAAATTAACATCTAATAATTTGGTTCACCGGTAGTATCTCTTCTGCCAGTAACAACAAGGGCACAAGTGAACGAGTAGTTAAGGACCATGGAGCATCCTCCAAGCTCAGAAGAGAATCACTCCATGTTATAACTATTTAGTTTTGTGGAATATTCATAGTTGCCACATGTCTCTTAATGCAGATGGATTTCTCTCTGATCCTTCAGGCAGAATTATGTGCTGCTGTGGGGCTGCATTCAATCCAGCAGCTGAAAGAGATGCAGGCCCTGAAGTCCCAAGGACTTTGCCCCTTAAAACTAAGAAGTATACACCAGCAAAAGCAAAGTAAACTATTTCCTAAATCTCTTTGTATACATAGGGAGCGTCTGCTGTTTTGTGTAGTAAGGGACACTGTGTAGAGCGACAATCTGAAAATCAGAGGACAATCAGCACATTGGAGAACTGGGCTTGTATCAAAAATTTTCTGTGACTGTTTCTTCCCTTATTTCAAAGAGGGAAGTGGGGAGGGAGAGGGAGGTGCAGAAAACCTGAAAAGAATACACTGCGTATTTTTTTGTCTTGATATTTCAGAAAACATACTTCTTCAGATGTTAATACAGATTTCATTGCTTGTAAATTGCTCCTTCATATGGTTTATGATTTTTGTGATATGGCTTATAAATAACTGATGAAGTAGTTCAAGGAAAGCCACAAAAATTACTTAAAAGGATGCTGTCAAATTGTATGTTACCTTTAAGTTTTTTTCCTGGCTTTGAATATTTAATGGCTTCATTTTCCTTGTTTCTTACTTGAAAAATAGTTCCACCGTGCAGCTAAAGTGTTGATCTTTTTCAAAACAGAGCACACTAGAATCTCACTTACCTTAGTATGTATGTATTTCTTATGTAGTGTGTGATCATATGTATGTATGATTTATAAAGTAGTGTGCAAAAAAAGTGGTTCTCTCAGGTACTACAAAACAAAGCCCACCATGCTTTGTGAACTATTCAAATCAGTTTTGAAGATGGTCCATGTATGGTTTGAATGAGACTTCCAGACTCAGAAAGTATGCCAGTGCTAAACACAGGTCTGGAAAATGGGAAGTCTTGGAGTTTATTTTTGTAGAACTCCAGAAGGACGCCAGTTTTTTTTTTTCTTCATACAATTTTTGATTTGGTGAGTTCAAAGTTCAGAACTCTTCATGTTTTTTCCTAGAGGGAGAGGAGGAATCAAAGCTGTGAGGTGATCAGGTACATTTGATACCATGTTTACCGAATGTGAAAAGTGTATGCCATTCACAGTTTTGGAGCACAAGTCATAAAATTACAGGGGACCATTTTCTTGCTTCCTGCCATAAATGTCTTTCAGACAGCATTCAGTTAAAAACTTCACTTGGCTGTTCCTCAATCCACATGGAGATCTCACTTTTGCCTTCTCCCTGATCTTTCCATTGCTTTTGATGTATGATCCAAAGATCTGCAGTCCAACCATTGCTCTCTTTTGTGTATTTGTTTGCCACTGCTATTTAGTCTCCAAGGAAAGCCTTTAGGCCATATGATTCAATTTTCTTTCAAGCATTGTCATGTGCCAATAGCTTATGTTCTAAAGGGGCTTGATTTTTTTTTTTAAATAATTGTAATTACGCTAAAACTATACCCAAGCTACTAAGAGTTTAAGACAGGCCACAGCGATAATACTTCTGGCTTTACAAAGTGGTGATGTAAGGGATGTTCACTGGGTGATGAGACAGGGTGATCCAGTAAAAGGGCATGATCTAGTGTTTACAACTGATTTCTCCTGGATCTGCCTGTTTGCTCTTGCTGCATAATACAGCAGAACACTTACTTTTGTCTTTGGTATTACTATTACTTTGGTAATAAACATAACTTCTTCAACAGCATTTGATGTGCTGTTATGTGAGTTGAAAGTGGCAGTTTTGTTACAGCTGTGTAGAGTGAACGGATCTTCCCACTACAGAAAGCAAAGCTGAAGTCGTAAGATAAAGTGTCTGTGAATCCTTATTCATTCAGAGATATTAAGATAAGGGTAATGGCTTTCTAGTCAAAGGTCTAGCAGCTTTCAAAGATTTGTATCTCTACATGTTTCTCAAAGGTATTTTGAAAAACTGCTTTATAAAATAGTAAGTATTGTACAATACAGCAATTAGGAAAATAAGAAACAAAGTTAAATTTATGGAGGAGAAAAATGTAACTACAAAGTTCCCTGGAAATCTTTGGAAAGAGAGGGGTAGATAAAATCTTAGTATAGGTCTACAGTTGAATTTATTTACCATCATGATTCTCTAGGTTAGCAAGGCAGCAAATGCTTAACAATGCTTGTGAAGGACAAGTCAAGCAGTAATCATAAATTTCCCATTTAGATCTCTTTAAAAAAAAAGCATTATTAGTTTATCAGCAGCTTAGGGAATATACCTTGGTGATCTAGTTTTGAGGTGTGCTCAAGCTGGCTGGTGATTGGAAGGCAATTGGAAGTTTTAACGTTTCTTATAAAGATGGACATCGAACAGCTTTCTTAGATAATGTGCCATTCTGTACAGCAACATTTCAGGTAGAACGTGACCACTTTAGAACAAGAAGTATCTTAGGGTTTTCACTATTATATTTTATCCTCTAAGAATAACACAAATTTCTGGAAAAGCGTACAGCTTTGGCTGCTTCAGTCTGGATTGAGTTGCGCTGAAGCAATTCAGGCTGTGAACCAAAACCCATTGAGGTCAATGGAGACATTCCCATTTGTTTTCAATAGCTTTTGAATCAGAGCCTTAAAGCTGTTATTTTGCTGTCAGAATTTGCTTAGGCAGACGGTGAAACGTAAGTATGCATTTCTCAGAATAGCTGGAGAACGCTGAGACTGGTCTATGCCCTGCAGCTATATTGAGGATTACACCTGATTGGCAAAGTTTTCCAGAACGTTTAATCTTCAAATTAATTTGATGGTCCTGCTCAGAAGGGGGTAAACACAGCAGCAAAATGTTCTACAGTATTTGTTTACATTTTAAAATGGATGGTTGTCAACAGTATTTTCTTGCTCTTAGTTTAACATTTTGATACATCATTCTAGTGAACAAGTTTGCTAGCTGGAAGGGGTGGCTGATACAGCAAACCTTAAAGTGGTTGCACTCTTCAGTCTATCAGCTGTGAAGTCCATACATGCTATAGTTAAAGGTGCAGCTTGCAGTTTGCATGGTTATTGTACTTTCAGCTGTGCCGAGTGGTCCATTTATCCAGCAGATCACAACAAGCAGTGTAACCATTTCAGACTGAGATGTCTCTGTACCCTATTAAACATAAGGCTGGCACAGCTTTGTCTCGTGGAGTAACTGTCTGGTGTAGCTCCCGCTGTTGCCAGCATACAGGAAAGCACACCACTTCTAACATCTACAAGTTGCAGGGAATTTATGTCTGAGAGAGAAAATGCACATAAGCAGGTTTTAAATGCAGTGCCCAGTGACAGCAGGAAAGGTATGAAGCTAGACTAGGCGCCTAATTTGTTAATACTCATTTTACTGAGTCCTTAAAATAATTTCAGATAATGGTTGTTATCTAAGTTTCTTTAAAAGTCAAGACCCTGATACATCCATTTCTTTCTTAAGAGTTAATACTTTCTCGAAACAATAAAACCATGCAATGACAATCCAGAGGATCACACCAATTGTCTATTGTGAGAGGAAATAAAGGACAAGTGTGTGATTCATGATCTGGATTAAAATTTTAGAGATTTGGGCTCTTTCCTTTTAATTCCTTTTCTGACTGACTTCTAGGAAATTGCTCGGTCTCCTGCCATAGTTCTCTACTATGAAACAGAAAGAGCATCCTGATTTTAGGGAGCAATTTGAATATGTGTTTGTTACTACCTGTATTAGAAATCTGCAGGTAAAATCAAAACACTGAGATTGTTGCTGGAATTCCATTGTTCATTTTGCAACTGTTAAGACAACACAGAAGAAACGCTGTACCCAAGTTTATAGACATTCCTGTAAATCTAGGGAAAGAGCTGTTGCTACCAGTGGGTGGTTAGCAGGTGGCCACAGGCTCTGTGGGAGCTTCTGAATGTTGATATTTGTAAGCCTGCAATCGCTCATGGTCAGAAAGAAGCTGTTCTGGAAGGTCAGTCCTCCTAGCACGGTACCTAGAGAAACAGGAAGATAAAGTGGATGTATCCCACCACACACACACTTTCAGCTTTAAAACATCATCCACTGTGAAGGATATGATTCTGCATGATCCCCAAGGGTATCATGACAAGACAGCAAATCAGATACAGCTGAAGGTATTAACTCTGTCCTCAAGTAGGTGTCCAAGGTGGCTTATCTACACAACCGCAAAATGTATGCAAGTGTTAGGTCTACATAAATATTTAGTACATAGAGGTTTGTAAAATTTTCAGTAGTCTTCAAGACAAGGCACTATACTTAGAAAAACTGCAAATCAGATAAGCTTGATAAAAGCACAGGTTAGTGCTACTGCTTCTCCAAAGAGCAGTAAGATATCCCCAGCAGGATATTTCTCCTGGCATATGTGCTGACCTGGCTTTCTCTTCATGATACTGCTAGGCAGATGCACACCTGATGCAATTTTAGCTGCAGTCTTTAATGCCACCTTTCCATTTAGAGCACAAAATGAAGCAGGTTACTGTGACTGAAATGGCAGACAGCAGCTTCCAGTTTTTTTTAATGGATGTTTACCATTCTTCTATTGGGAGTGAGAGGCAAATTCAAAGATCGCTTACCATGAAGCCAAGCAAACACCCAGGCCTGAAATTAGGTATTACATGTTATGTCTGCAGCAATTTGTATTATCAAATGTGAGCAGAAAAGATACTAAAAATATTCAAACATACTATTGTATTCTGGGAAAGTTTTATTTTTCTCTTTGTTTTTTACAGTTTTCTGTTAGCCGTTGCAGATTCTTCTGAACATACCACTGGAGAATGGAGGAAAAAATGGGAAATTTTCCTTTAACCATAGGCAAGAACTCCTGACAGTTTCTTTTTGTAGAAAGCAATCACTGAGATTCTTCCCTTATTTTAAATTATCTAGCATAGTTGAATACATTTGTGTTCAGGCTATGTGTTATATCTGCATTATGCTTTATATCTTCATAAAATAATGTATTATGAATTGTATATTCATATAAACCCTTTTTAATCTTGTTAAATAAGCCCCCCAAAAACCACTGCTAACACGAGAAGTGACGAAGTATTGCTGGCTGTCCAGATGAAATATTGACAAGATACATTCTGACTTGAATCTTTAGGGTTTTCCTTCTGCTTTGCTTCTTGTTGTAAATTTCTTAAAAAGAAAATATGAGAGGCTAGAGACATATTCTAATCTTTATGCTTTGAATAAAAAAATGTGTTGTCTGCTTTCTGTTCCATGAACTATTTACAACTTTGTACATACATTTCATGATGCTGAACTTACTCTTCCTTGAAAAAAAATTTTGTTGGGGATGGGATGGCCTGATAGTTCAGTAAAAGGACAATTGCATCTTGGTCTGAAACTGTGATGTCCTGGAAAGTGCACCCGTGCTAGAGGAGGTCAGCATGTTCCCAAGAGCTGCTTATGGGCAAATGATGTCTCCTGCAATAAGGCTCACGTCTGAATGCTGCGGTTGGTGTTTCACAAAGGGGGTTGGGGAAGGAATAGGGAAACGCCACCCCTGTGACCTCTACAAAATTTTTTCTCTCAGTCATTTCTGGCAGGCCTCGCTGATATTGAGCCCCGGTGTCGGCACACTTCCCACATGTCACAGGCTGAAAGCCAGGCTCCCACTGCAGCTGGATGCCCTCCATCTGCCCAGCACCTCCCCACAGCCCAGCTGTAAGGGCACCTTGGTCACCACCCCCCCAAGTGAAGAGCATCACACCCATCAGGGCTCCATTCTGCAGAAATCTGGGGTGGTTTTGCCATTTGCTTCAGCTTGGCTTTTGTCGTATGTCCTTAGTTACTTTGGATTTGCCACCCACGTGCTGTTCCTCTTGGCTTTGTTTTTCTCTGTGTTCAGCTTCCCGCTGGTGGCTGTGGTGCTGTGTCCCACCTGGTCACCCCTGGAGGTCACCTGCTTCTGGGGAAGCTCAGGCAGTTCCACTCTGCCCCTCCACTGGTAGCACTGGGGGAACCGCACTGCCATGGAGCAGGGCAGATCAGCTCTGCTTTTCAGAGGAGTTAATGAGGCCCTCTGTACTTGGTTACAGCCCCACACATCTTCCCAGCTCAGGTGGGCCAGAGATCTGTGGAAGGTTTTCCAGGACACTGAAGCCAGTAGTGAAACTGATCGCAGCTTTGGTACCTGCAGAGCTCGGTCTGTTGTAAAGGAAGATGCAGCAGGCAAAGCAGATTCAAAGTGCAGAGCAAATTCCTTCTTTCATATACTTGGGAGAGAATATAACTGTTACATGAATGGAAGGATGTGGGTCATAAACTTTGGGGAAGCAACCAGTTCTTATATGGTAGAAATGCTTTGAAAGTATTATGATTTCATTAAGAAGATTAAGTTTATCCTGAGTTTCCAGGAAAAGCAATGTTTTATTTTGGCCCTACGCATCTACCCTGTGTGGCTTTAAGGGTGTGGCCATGTCAATATATGTTGATTAAAAGCTGTCTCCAAGAAGAGATGAGCAGTAAGGAGCCTCCTCACACTCCTTTTCTCACACAGTCTGTCTTGGAGTGCTGTGAGTAGTACTGAGCAAAACCAGACGAAATTTAACACATATGCCACTCTCTCCATGCCTGGACCAGCAGAAACAGAAGAGCTCAGTTATTTAAATACACACAGTGCTTTACCATTATACAAACACAAACATCTCCCTGTCTTTGTTTCCAAGCAAAGAGGGCTGGACTCACCAGGTAATCCAGCATATGATGTGCATTGCACGGCTCTGGGGGATCACTGTGAGAGAGACAAAGAAAACTCCTTGCTTCCATCACTTCTCTGGCATGTTAAACCAACCTTATCTGGGATTAATTTGAGTCCTGGCTCTGGCTGTCTCCTGTATTAACGTCCCCAGCAGACCAAGAAATACTTTAATTCAAAAAAAGGTTCAAGCTAGTGGTTCTGGCTGCTTTCATTGGAACAATTTTTACCAAGCAACAATAGGGCTTGGAGAGGGCCTCTAACCTTCCAAGAGTGCCAACCACATGCTGGCCGTTGCAGAACCCATTTATTACCCCTGGAACACCCTGCAAATCAACAGCACTGATTGCCGTGTGTGACCAGAAATACACTGCACAAAGCAGTCACTATAAGACAGAGAGGAGTCAAACATCTGGTATTCTAGCTACTTCTGGTTGGCTGCTGGTGAAGTGTATTTTTAAACACTAACCTTTTGCTGCAACTCCTTAGCAAGAAAAAGCTGTTGAAATTGTCCTTCCTTCTTTTTGTTCCTAAAGACATTGAGTGTTAGTAGAGAAATTGTTACGCCTACAGCAAATTCTTAAAGTCTTTGAAGCCGTAATATTTTTCTTTTTGAAAGCCACCAGATAAGATTGAGTAGAGCCATTATCCAGAAAAGTTTCTTTTCACCAGTATCTGACCTTGTAATCCATCCCTCTCACCAGGTTTTGTTGTGCTTTGATTATCTCTGTAGCTTTGTTTGGGTATGAATGCAAAGGCGACAGTGCCTCTGACTTTGACAATACCAACTGTCTGTGGGAAAAAAAAAAAAAAAGTTTTCATGAATTTGGCTCCACCATTTTTATCCTGAACTAGTTTCTGGGTAGATCTACAGGGGCTTTGAGGCCTCCAGGGGAAAAAAAAATAATTTTGGGATTAAGCTTTAAAAAATCAGTGATAAACTAAAAGAGGTCTGTCTTCAGGTTATTTCTGCTGCTGAACTACAGTACAGTGAATAAGTGCTGGTGGCACACAAACATACTTGTCTAGAACAAACTGAAATCCTACCGACCAGAAATCTCATTGGTGGTGCTGATGCAGGGTGGCAGTTAGGACTAAACCAGCTCCTAGCTGCTGACTGGTACCACAGCATCAGTGCATCCGAACTGTGAGAAGGGGAAGGCCCAGGGCTGACAAGATGTGGTCCAAGTGAAGCATACAAAGTCAGTGATGTGTAGATAGTGACACCCAGAAATATAGCTGAGACTGGAAACAGCAATTCCCTCTTCACACCCAGCGTATTAATTGCCAGTATACACTGAATTCAAAGACACATCTGAAGGACATGACAAAGTGCTAAAAGTTAGTGAAATTAGGACAGAGTTGGCACAGCAGGGAGAACTCCTTCATACCTCCTCATCCCTCAAAAGCACAAAAATTCTAGTGACTTTTTAAAGTCTTCTGCTATGCAGAAGAATTTCCCAAAGTATTTTGATTGCTGTGGCTGTTAATCCACATCGCAGATGGACAGACAAACAAATTTGTGCAGCAGGAGGAATTATATGTTTTTTGTAGCTATACATCTTCTCCTATCTCACCTAATTAGCTGCAAAGCCATGTGATGGCACAGCTCATGACAAGAAGCCAGACTGATGTGCAGTTATTTTAGGGCTGAGCTTTTCAGAGAACTTGGTACTAGCTCAGTGAAAGGGGCAAGTCCCAGAGAGCGAAGACTCTTGCAATGGGTGTTTGTTTGGCCCCTTCTCTCAAGCAAAGCAATGTGGTAAATCACAGGTGAGGCAGGTGCCTTCACTTTAGCCACTGTTGTAACTCTGGAATAGCTATTTGTAGGTGAGAAGGTCTTGGTGTGTGGCTTAGAAATGTCTGTGCAAAGCAATGGCAAGAAGCAGAAGTCCAAATACAGCAAGCAAAAGGAACTGGAGCTTTGCTGCGTTTGCCTGCAGGGTGCAGTAACATGGGCTCATATAGTACTGCTGCAGCCAGAACTCATTAATTCAGTGCCTCATGCTGTGCAGATGCATGTTTAAGAGACAGTTTAGTTTCACAGTCACTCAAAAGTCCTCATTGTGTAGTTCATAAAATAATCTTAAGTTGCCATCTTGATACCTCTTGTCATGTAGCCTCTGGGAGACATTAAAATGGAAGACCCCTTCCAGGATTACATGGCTGCTTTAAACACATAAAACAAGTCTTAAGTATTCAGAAAATGTCAGTATTGCTTTTAATTTTCCTTGCTTAGACTTCATATTTGTTTTCTAAGGCTAGCAGTGGTAAAAAGATCCAGGCTAGCTGCACATTTTCTTTATACGGAACCACATCATCTTCAATTTATGCCTGCAGCAGGATTTCATTTAAGATTTGGGTCCTGAAAAGCGAAATGTTTGCCCTCCACAAAGATCAAAAGACAGATGTCATCTTGCCAAATACAGAGAACCCATAGTTGAAACTTCATAGACTTTATAGCCTACATTGTGCTCATCTGCAAGTTTGAAAGCAGCATTGTTGAATCAAAATTGAGTTTTTCAGCTCTTACACAGTTTTGCTTTCTGCCTGTTGTGAGTGAGCCGCAGGGATGCATGGAGATCTCCCTGGGCACAGGCAAAAAGCCACCTGAGAGCTTATGGATTGCAGGGCAGATCAATGTGGGTGATATTGCAGTGGGTGTCTGCTACAGAGACCATCTGCTCAGGAGGAGGAAGAAATAGATGAAAGACATCATCAAACAACTGGAAGGAGCCTCACATTCAGAGTGCGGAGACATACCCTGATATCTGCTGGAGGAGCAACACAGCAGGACACAAGCA
Organism: Pterocles orientalis; assembly: GCA_011057875.1. NCBI lineage: Eukaryota > Metazoa > Chordata > Aves > Pterocliformes > Pteroclidae > Pterocles > Pterocles orientalis. The sequence goes on from WKFP01014246.1 coordinate 110,667, forward strand.
GTTGAAAGAGTTTGTGAAGTGTGTTGACAATGTTTTCTTGACACAGGTGATTGAGAAGCCAAGCAGGAAAGATGCTTTGCTGGCCCTCATGTTTACAAACAAGGAAGAACTGGTCAGAGATTGGTGGCAGCTTCGACTGCAGTGACCATGAGATGGTAGAGATCAGGACTCTGAGAGGGAGTAGAATAGCAAATAGGAGGATCACAACCCTGGGCTTCTGAAGAGCAGATTGTAACCCTTTCAGAGACACGCTTGGAAAAATCCCATGGGAGACAGTGCTGGAGAGGAGTCCAGGAGAGCTGGTTGATTTTCAAGGATCACCTCCTCCAAGCTCAAGAAGGATCCGTGACAATAAGCAGAAACCAAGCAAAGGGGGCAGGAGACCTGCATGGGTGAGCAAGGAGTTTCCAGCTAGACTCAGACACAAAAAGGTGACACAGGAAGAATGTAGTGATGCTGTCTGACCATGGAAGGACTGGTTCAGGAAAGACAAAGCTAATCTGGAGTTGAATATGCAAGAGATGTGAACAGCAACAAGAAAGGTTTCTGCAGGAATAGAAGCACCAAAAGAAAGACTAGGGAAAACATGGCCCCACTGCTAAATAAGTCAGGGCCCTTGGTGAAAAAAGATGTGGAGAAGACTGAGGTTCTTGATGCCCTCCCTTTCTCTTTCTTTATAGGTACAACACCCTCTGGTATTCCAGGCTCCTAAGACCAGTGGTGAAGTCCAGAGTGATGTAGATTCACCCCCAGTGGAGGACAATCAGGTTAGGAAAGATGTTAAAAATGGCCCTACCCTTTGTCCATGACGTGATGGAGCAAGTAATCCTAGAAACCTAGAAATCCTAGAAATCCTAGAAGGTGACTGGGAGTAGTTGGCATCGATTTATGGAGGGGAAATCATGCCTGAGGAACTTGATGGCCTTTTACAATGAGGCGACTTGATTGGTGGTCATGGAAAGAGCAGTGGATAGTGTTACTCTAGACTTTGACAAGATGTCTGATGCTGTATCCCATAACACTTTCATAGAGAAACTGCTGAAGTCAGGGTTAGATAAGTGAATGGTGAGGTGTATTGAAAACTGAATGGGCAGACCTAAAGGACTATGATCAGTGACATAAATCCCAGCTGGAGGCCAATCGCAAGGGTTGCCCTCCATGGCAATAATGTGTCCAATCCTGTTTACCATCTTCATTAAACACAAGGAAGATGGGACAAACTGCATCCTCAGCATGTCTGCAGATGATACAAAAGTGTGAGAAATGGCTGATGCACCAGGTGGGTGTGCTGCCAATCAGAAGGACCTGGACAGGATGGAGAAATGGGCCAACAGAAATCTTATGAAGTTCAACAAAGACCAAACTGTGCACCTGGAGAGGAATAGCCCCATGAAGCAGTACATGTTGGTGCCCACAGGCTGTAGAGCAGCTCTGCAGAGAAGGATCTGGGGGTTCTGGTGGACAAGAAGTTGACCACAAGCAAGCAACGAGTCATTCTGGGCTGCATTAGAGCACTGCCAATGTATGAAACTCCACTAAAACATGAGAAAACACTTTTCTTCCCATTAATGTAGTCAAACACTGTGACAGGTTGACCAGAGAGTCTGTGTATTCTCCATGCTTATCATAGAATCATAGAATCA
>WKFP01014246.1:112329-131864 GCA_011057875.1 Pterocles orientalis
GGTGGGGTCTCACGAGAGCAGAGTAGAGGGGGAGAATCACCTCCCTTGACCTGCTGCTAATGCTTCTCTTGATGCAGCCCAGGACACAGTTGGCTTTCTGGGCTGCAAGCGCACACTGCCGGCTCACGTTGAGCTTCTCATCCACCAATACCCCCAAGTCCTTCTCCTCAGAGCTGCTCTCTATCCGTTCTCCGCCCAGCCTGTATTTGTGCTTGGGATTACCTCGACCCACGTGCAGGACCTTGCACTTGGCCTTGTTAAATTTCATGAGGTTTGCATTGGCCCATCTCTCAAGCCTGTCAAGGTCCCTCTGGATGGCATCCCCTCCCTCTATCTATGCTTGGAGATATTCAAACCTTACTTGGCACAGCTCTGAGCAAACTGCTGTAGCTGACCTGCTCTGAGCAGAGAGTTGGACTGGGCGATTCCCAGAGATACCTCCCAACCTCAACAATTTTGTGTTTCTTTCGTCAGGAAAACATGTTTATAAACTCATGATACAATCTAAACTCTGTAAAACTTATTCTTTCAGACCTTGCATCAAGCAATACAATGTATGTGGTATCTGTTTCCCAGGAAGTTTTCTTTTGATCTCGAAGAAAGGTGTCAATAGCAACATTTTAAGAAACCTAGTGAAGGACAGTGGGTTGGGATAGATGTCCCAAACTCAGAGGCTTTTCATTTTCCAGCTCCCAGTGACTTTGACTTCCATTTTCCAAAGACTCATTTGAGTATTTAATGAAAAGCCATGTAAACGGCTGCTGCTAGTCGCAGTGGAGAAAGTAAAAAATGTAAGCCTTGCAAAATCAGAACTATGCAATATTACTTGGGCATCTAATACAGTGGCTTGTCTGCTTGCAAGCTGGAAATGATTTCTGACCTGGCAAGGATAGCCTATACACCACAGATGAAAGACTGCAGACAAGTGCAAAGCAATGCTGTGCTCTGGCATGGTTCCTGCTTTTTTTCAAAAGTATTATGGGTATAATGTTAACAGAATATCGTAGAGGGGAGACTTTCTGTTTTATCCATAGGAAAGGTCTTCCATCCTCCTCAATTATAATATTTCACCTTATTTTTTCTAGTCTTCAGATTAAAAAGGCCTGTCTCATCTCTCTTTGCAGTCTGTGGCCTAGAGGACAGAGCAATTGTTCCTCAAGGCACACACAGTCTTCATTTTGGCTATCATCCTTCTGTGTGGCTTTGGGCAAGTTATTTCATCTTTGAATTGACTTTTTAAAATGGGGACAGTGACACTAGCATCCTTTTGAAAGGGCTTTCAGATGTACTCCATGCAGGACCCAGCGAGTAATAACTGAGCACACTGTGCTTTAGCGCCAAAGATGCAGCTTCTCTGTGCCTGGGAAGATCAAAAGCTCTCTGACGCATGAATCAATTTCAGTAGAGATAAGAACTTATTAATGCCATTATACAAGGCATTGGCAACATTTCCGCAGCACACTGTGCAAGCTTCTCACTCCCTGTGCTTAGGAAAGGTTTACCTAAACTGAAACAGGGATAGGACAGGATTGTCAAAATGATTAGGAAGAGGGGAGATAAACAACTTGGACTTGTTTAGTATAGTAAAACCTTTTTTTTTTATTACACATTATGGCTTCTCTAGAGAAAACCACAGGAAAGAAGGAGGAGATCTGAACAAAAAATGGGGGAGAAGAAATCAATAAACCAATGTTAACACGGGAACAAATGGTCAGTGCCCACAGAACTAAATCAGAAATGAAAGATTTCTCCTTTTCAGACAAGCGAGGTTGTGTGCTTAGGCTAATAGCATAACGAGATCACAGTGAAGCGCCTGGTCTCTTTATAAATGGTATTAAATGATGTAGTTACTGGTGATAGCTGGGAGAGGTCTCAGTAACAGGACAAAATTTGTTATGGAGCTATATTTTCTGTCCTCTTGCTTCTCCTGTTTGCTCTTCCTTCATAGTCCTCACATCCACACCAGCCTTGTACTTTCACCTGGTGGCAGTAATCACACTGACCTGAGCACAGGTATAATGGGGGCATCCGCACCCATGCTGTATTAAAGACCACTGTGTGGTAACAATTGTTAAAATCCTGCTTTAAAAATGACTTGGGCAAGGGAGGCACAAAACTACTCGAATGAAGCTTTTAAACACTATAGTGAATTGGAACAAATGGTGAAAACTTTTAACTGAAATTAAATCCACTGGAAATGTAATTTTTAAATGTCTCATTGAGAAGGAAAAACGTTTTTGTGTATGTTTTGTCAGTGCTGAATTATTTGCACTAATCCTTATGAAACAGTCTTGTGTGATGACTAGGATTTTACTCTCCCAGTTGATAAAATAAAAAGCAGATGGGATAAACGTAGCTGCCACAGATGTGGCTGCTATTTCTTCATAATCTGCCTGCCTTTGAGCAAACTGTAACATAGATGGTGAGATGCTGGATCTTGTCCAATAACGAAAAACTCTCCTCAAAGCTACAGTATGCTTTCAAGCTGAAAACGTAGTCTGGGCTCTGAAAAACCTGCTTTTGCAATCTTGCTTAACTCTGTCATTGCTGGCTTTACAGTACTCAAGGTCTGTGACTCATATGGAAAGGAATACGTGTTTCCCTCTGCCTTCACCCCAAACAGCACAGGCATTGGCTGTCACAGCAGTTACATGGGTCTGCACATGTGACCCATGTGCTGTGGGAGACCCAGAAGCTCACAGTTCCATCCCTGCCCAAAAAAGATGAGAAGGTGATGAAAGGCTTCAAAGTAAGGGGATAGAACAACGGAAGCATGTTGGACATATTTGTATAAATTCAACAATAAAATAGGAGGGACAGTGAATAGAAAGGGGAGGCATTTTCCTTTCCAACTTCATACAAAAAACATAGAAATATTTCTTAAACACTTTCAAATTTGAAACAAGCTCAATTTGTACTTTTTTTTTTTCTTTTCTCAGATTACACTTAAGGTCCTGCCTGTAGAATAGTCAGTCTTTAAACCTGGATTAAAATTAACAAAGGTAATTTGATTTTTTTCCTGCAATTTACAAATTAGCAGATTAGCATCTCAGCATTCTTTCCCCGGCAGAGTGCCAGTACCCAGTTGTGGGTTGCTTCATAGGAAAGTGCAGAAGCCACAGTAATTGGTAATTATGCAGCAATCTGCCCAGTGGGGAAGTTTCTTCTTCACTCCTGTCATTTAATAGTTGGGTTACACTTGTAAGCACAGATGTTTATGTACAAAGAGCTTGATGCACCTCTGCTTCCATGAGCTCTACCAGAAATTTGTTGTCTTAACCTTGTTGAATTCTCTTCATTATCTTCCTCTTTTCCAGACCTCCCTGGCTGCAGTCATGATGGAAACAGTATGGAAGAATCCAAGCTCATCAGCCCTGCCTGAGAGAAACACGGTTCCTCCTATTAAGGCAGCTGTGGCAGGGCTAGAGCTCTGAGCAACTGGAGCACTGTTTACTCTCTCTCAATGGGATCACAGAATGATTGAAGATGAAAGGGACCTTGTCTAGATGATTACTTAGTCCAAATTCCCTGCTCAAAGCATGGTCAGCTCAAGCAGGTTGCTGAGACTTGTGTTCAGAAGCATACTGCCTTCCTCCACTGGTGGAGACTCCACAACCAACGTCAGACAGCTTCCTCAGCACTCAGTGTATCCAACCAGATCCCATAGGTTTGTGTAAGTTGAGTTTATTTAACTCTTACTAACCTGATCATCCTCTAGCAATGGCAAGTCTACATCACCATGGATTTCCCCTTGGTCTCAGGGACCTGAGATTCCTGAGGGCTGAGGCAAAGAAGGCACAGAGTAACTTGGTCTTTTCTGTGTTCTTTGCCATGAAATCCCTGTTCCATGTAGTCGCAGGCTCTCATATTTTGTGTAGGATGCCCTTTACTCCTCATGACCCTGCAGAAATCTTTCTTTTTTACCTTCATATTCCCTGCTAGATTAAACTCCAGGTGAGCTTTGACTTTTCTGAACCCATTCCTTCCATGGTCAGACAGCATCGCTACATTCCTCCTGGGTCACCTGTCCCTCCTTCCACAACCTGTAACCCTCCTTTTTGTGTCTGAGTCTAGCTGGAAGCTCCTTGCTCACCCATGCAGGTCTCCTGCCCCCTTTGCTTGGTTTCTGCTTGTTGTCATGGATCCTTCTTGAGCTTGGAGGAGGTGATCCTTGAAAATCAACTCCAGCGCTGTCTCCCATGGGATTTTTCCAAGCGTGTCTCTGAAAGGGTTACAGTCTGCTCTCCAGAAGCCCGGGGTTGTGATCCTCCCATGTGCTCTTTTTCTCCCTCTCAGAATCCTGATCTCTACCATCTCATGGTCACTGCAATCAAGGCTGCCACCAATGCTCATATCCCCAACTAGCTCCTCCTTGTTTGTAAAAGTCCAGTCCAACCGAGCACCTCTTTTCTGGGGTCCTTTATCACCTGCGTCAGGAAGTTGTTGTTTACTCTTGCATTGAAAATCTCTTGAATATTAGGTCTATACATGATAAAAAATTAAGTAAAGAATGTTTCCTTTCAGAGAAAATAGCTTGTAGCTTCATAGATGTAGTTTTTTTTTTGCAAACTGGGTAAATACTGGCCTCACCCTGAAACCCGAAACACACATCTGTAGTTTTTGCTTACTTCACAAATCAGGACAGAGCTGAGGATTACAGTGATTTATTCCTCAAACCAAATTGGCACAGATGTCAGTTCTTCCACTCCATCAAGCAGTGGAAGTTTGTCAGCAAGTTGTCTATTTTAGAAGCAAGACATCCATTCTGCTGGACTGCGAATTACAGGAAAACATAAACGCAGCTTTGCATTTCTGAAAGATGTTCACTGCACAGATTTGTGAATCTGTACCAAGTGACACAGATCTTAAACTTATATTTTTATTTCATTTTACTAAATTTAATTTGCTGTTTGCACTGAGTTTATTTGCTTTTTGTGATAGTAGTTCTGCTGTGAGGAAGACTTTTGCAGTGCATCTGTGAAAGACATTATTATACAGCGATGGTCTCTGAAACGGAACTAATTCCTACTCCTTACTTAATTTTTAAACTTACATGAATAGTTGAAGAGATTTGCTTGGTTTTGGTTTGGGGCTTTTTGGGAGCAGCAGGGAGGATGATGTGACTATTTGTACATAAACTGAAATTGAGGGATTCTAAAAATGTTTTGTCTGCCAATCTGTATTTAACAAGCAAGTTTATCTGTGACAGGAGACGAGGTCGTCTTCTTATTTCAGTGAGTGCAGAACCACCTCGTGGGATGGGGTATTTCCCTTTACTGTCTCTAGCTATGCTCTCTTGACTTAGTGAAAGGTTCCCCAGGGCTCTTCCAAGGTCCTGCCTGGAGGAGGAAAAGGAGAAAGGAACATGAGTGCAGAAAAGTGGAGACAGGAATACTCTAGTGTGTCCCACAAGCCATCAGGAAATCAGCACTTGCAGTGCTATTGCTGTAGACTTGGAGGGTGGTCTTAATGCTGTAAAATAGATCCAGCCCTGTGACCCTAGGAACAGCTGCTTGGGGAACAGTCCTTGCTAATATGGTCTTCTTACAAAAAAATCTTTCATCCTGTTGGCTGAAACACCCTGAATTGTGAGGGCTGCAGAGGACAAAGCAGCTTTTGCTGCCCAGCAAGCCTTCAAGAAGTATTTTGTTCCTAGTTTTCACCAAACTTCCCAGTCTTCTTCTTCCTTTGGCATGTTGCCAGCTCCTTCTATAAAGAACCATCAATTCTATGCCTGTTCTTACACAGGTGACACTTGCTAAGTTTGAAGAACCGTATTACTGCAAAGTCCTTCTGTATTACTGCACATGTGCAACAAGAGTCCAAAATCTAAATCCTTTTCCAAGCAAGTTCTTTAGTATAGAAAAGTTAATCACAATTTCAATTTTCTCAGCTCTGGTGACTTGGAGCAAAGTGTATGTACTTATATACCCTTTCAACTTGTGCAGTAGCTTGACAACTTAAAATATTTTATCAACAAATTTTATTTTATTAATAAATTACTTAGCTAATAAGTTAAAAATCCACAATTAACATCTTTATATATTTTTTTAAATAGATGTTGTAGAGTTTTCATGCAGAAGAAAGTAAATGGAAGGCAGTGAAAAAAGAACAGATGGAAGGTAAGGGTGACCTCTGTGTTAAGTCTTTACTATTCAAGGCTGGTATGGAAATAAAACAAAATGACACTGTTCCTGGAAAAACCTGGGACAACAAGGAGTGGCTTGTTTATCTGTGTTAACTAGCTGCCTGCTGCAGTGTTGAAGCTGAAGGTGTCAGCTACAGGAAATGCTTCAGAAGTTGGTTGTACACAAAAGACTTCATGGGAATATAATTCAGCCACCACCATGCTGAAGTGGATCCATTCTCTCCCTATTTATTGCACTTTCGGCCAACTCTTGGTATGCATTACATAATTTATAGGGAGATGGGAAATGCATAGAAATCAAAGCACAGAACCATTTTTCCTTTACTTCTGTAAATTAAAACTACCTACAAACAATGATATATACAGTCAATAAAATTATATTTCTTGGCGCTGGCTAGGTGCTGGCTGTGTAAAGAATCAAATCTCTGTTGTCTTTCTCTCCAGGACAGAGTTATCTTATGACAAAGTTAGTAGAGTCCCTCATGACTTGGTTTCACAGAGCCTCAGATTTATCACTGATGTCAGAGCTGAGGAAAAGGTGCATTTCGTACATGCTGTTCTTAACACATTATTCAAGTTCTTTAAGATCCATCCAGGCTTAGTCTTCTCCTCTGACACACTAACTTCTACAGCCAAGAATGCATATGAAAATAGCCAGGTACCTGCAGTCACTACCCTAAATACTTCCCCAAATTCTGACAGGAGCTCTGTCCTCCAGCTCTCCTAAGTGCTGCCTCCTCCATAGCAATGACTCACTGTCACGGAACATGACAATTTTTTCAACAAAATACATTTCATCTCTTTCTCTGGGAATTGGATAACTTAAATGCTTCAGTGCAAGTATCCTTGACTTTTGACATTTAATATGACCTTAATGCAGTACTTATTTATGCAAGAAGAGTTTAAATGTCAGGGAAAGCAGTAGGCATGGCTCAGCAAGCAGATGAGAACATCTTTACATCAGTAAGAACAGGTATCAGGCAATCTGTAACACAAGGAGTGCAGAATTAGCCCTTGTGAGGATAAAGACAGGTGTGCCAGTTTCTAGAAGATATTTATAGACAGAAGTCAAGTTTAATCACTAACAGTTTTTAAAAACAAGGAGTCCTAATACAGAGTTGTGCACCTGCAGAAGCATCTTATTTCTCTATAAAAGTCAAACAGAACTATTTTAGTAATGTTAGTACTTATTTGCCCTGCATCCAATTTAAACAGCGGGCAGAACAGCCCGAAAACTGATAGAGACCTAACAGATAAAGCTCATTTCTTGTCAGGTTGGACTAGTTCATGGAAAGTGGAGTTGAACTTGACAGAGTTGGGCTCCAGCTGGACTCAATAATCTTTATGGGTCACTTCCAACTTGAGCTCTTCTATGATTCTGTGGTTCTAAATTCAAACGAAGGGAAGAAAATGTCATTGTAGAACACTTGCATTTAGGAAATTAAAAACAGCACAGAGATTGTTTTGCAGAGCTGCTATTCTTGTTTCATACCTTAAACAGCTCTGTGCTTGTTTCTACAGGATGTCTGATCCAAGATTTTGGAGAAGTTTTTCCTTAGAACATAAAATTTCCTCTTGGACTACAGTGGAGCTGGAAGCCAGCATACAACAATTTGCATTTTGGCTTTGTGTTATCCAGATTTATTTCAAACCAGATGACTAAGCTGAAAAGGAATGGCAGTTTTATAACTCTAAGCGTGAACTTTACATGGAGGTAAGACTGTCCAGTTCACTTCCACAAAGCCAGGGGTTTTCACCTGGGGATACATTAATTTGAGCACGTAATCTTATTTCTGTCTTGACAAAAGCACTTTTGTGAATTACAGATGTTTGTGAAATGTAGTCAAATGAAGATGCTTTCTGGATGAAAAATTTCTGACCCAGTTGTCTAGCCACATTGCACATCTTGTGTTATCTTCCGTGAGTGCAGAGGATCACTGAACTTTCTGCCAAGGTCAGCTGGATGGGTTATGCATGTCAATTTAGATGGAGCATTGCTGCTAGTTAGTCTTTAACTGTAACTTTCAACATGTCAGTCTTTCAGGAAAGAAAAGTACAGTTATGCCATCTTTAAAAAGAGAGAGAGACAGTTAGACCAAAGTTATGTTTCAGGTTTTTTCCGTCAAAGGTTCCATCAATAGATAATACAAAAAGCAAAAACTGTGGGCAACAGTATATGTCGTCCTAGTACTGAGGTATTCTTTATCTAAGAATGCTTGCATTTTTTAACATTCATATTTGTACTCCCAATGAAGCATGAGATCCTTTAATCCATTTGGTACTAGTGTTTTCAGATGTAGTAATAAAGAGTAGATGAAATATTTTCAAGGTAAAAGAAAAGATAGGACTTAGGACATTTGTATAACATTGCTCGCCTGATCACAAGCACGTACTGTAGAGCTGCATGTTACCAGTCCATTTTAACAATTTATCCAGATTATCCAGACTTTGTCCTGTCAATTGCTATTCCTCCAACTAATTTTCAACATTTTAAAGTCCAATTTAGTCTTCTTTTTGCTGTATTCCAAATAGTCTAGGTAGAGAAGCACTTGTAATGGTTCAGCTTTGATGCCCACACCAAACCAGGACATGTTGACTTTTTCCTACTTTTTCTACTAGGCTCAAAGAACTTCAGGATAAAAACACTGTTTTATTTTAGGTGTAACCGAAATATTAGAGATAACAGAGCAGTTACACTTTTTCACTATTAAATATATCTAGGACTTAAACACTGAAATGAAATGGTGGCGTTTGTGTGTCATTCTACTCTGAAGAACCACAGACCCACAGAAGCGGTGAGAACTCACATCTCCTGCCAGCCATTTTAAATGACAGAAGACCAGCTCCATATACTTCCAAATGAAGAGACATGGACAGGAAATCAACTTAACAGTATTATTCTTGAAATATGGCTCAGACATAAAGCCAAATTACTAGGATGTTGCTCTGTTGTGACCCCTTGAAGAGAGGATGGGGTAACCCAGCATTTGCACTGGTGGAGCTCTGGTTTGGATATACATTCTCCTATTAGACATGCTCATCTCCATTTTCAGATTGCTTTACTAAGTGTGTAAGTACAAAAAGCATTACTTTACCACTACCAAAACCAGCAGCTTGCTTATCCTATTTACACTGTAGCATATCCACCAGTTGTGTAAGGCTCGCTACCGCATACGTTAGTACAAAAGTGATGACAACACAAAGTTAGGTTTGCTGGCCATTGTATTAGTTAGCATATTGACATATTGCCTAAGTATCTGGTATCCCTAGTGCCTGTAATATTAAGTTGACCAGAGCACTTAGTCCAGTCTGAAATACCTTGTGTATTTCCCTTTACATTTCATGGGTACATTCTTCCTTCCTTATGGCTTCCACAAACAGTCCTTTTCCCCAGTACACATATGTTGATGTGAGAGTGAACAAAGTCCCATGCTTTCATTTTAGAAGGCAGTTTTAAGCTACCCTAGGGAAACTCCAACTTTTGGAGCTACACCCAGTGACCTTAAGATTGGGCAGCTGCATTGTGCACCAGAGGTAGAATCAAGGCAGGAGGGTTGCTGGTACATTTCCTAGTCCGTCTTTACTACCATCTGTATTCTTGCAGCTAGAAAACCATCCTTTTCAGTCACTACTAACAGACGATGCCCCCTGGCACACCCCAACAGCTGTCTGTGCTGTGTCATGTTTCACAGAATTCACGTGACGAAACCACCACAGATGAAGCCATCTGTTTTGCTATACTCTGATCTTACGCCTAATGGCTGTTGCATTTTTGTGCCAGACGTGCTAGCAAGATCACTTTAAGCTGTGGAAATGATCTTTAAACCTTGCCACTTGAGAAACAGCAGTGTAGAGCTCAGAAACCTAACAAACATGGTAGCAAGTGCCCTTGCAACAGCAGTTGCCTCTTCTCTCGTCACTTTTGGATGCCAGGCCAATAGGCTGTGCCAAGTTTCTGCAAGTGATCCCTTTGTCCTCCTCCACCCTTGGTTGTTTCCAGGACCCAGCCAGACAAATCCACAGCTGATCTGACTGGTGCTTCAACAAGAAGGTTGAACTGAGTGACCTCCAGACATATTTCTATGTGCTAGCTCCTAGAGGAACACTGTCAGAACAGAACACCTGCGGGTGTTCATTAGTTATTGCTTCTCAGAACAGACAGCACTGATTGGTTAGGTTTTGTGTTGCGTGGAGTGGGAAAAAGCTGCCTGCTCTGGCCTTGTGCTATGAAATTGCTCCCTTGAACAGAACTAGCACATAGCTGCAGTATGTTGGAGACATGTTTAAGCATGTTCTGCCTCAAAACATGAGGAAAGTTACATTCATTGTGATCATGAGGCATAGACAAAAAAATTAATAGGATATTCAGAAAGAATCTGAGCGAACTGCTGTAACAGGAATGGTGTCAAAAAAAGCCACAACAAATAAGAATTAAAGGAAGCCATTCTATACATTCCTCTGTGTACTGGAGGTTATTTGCATCTTAGTACTCCACAGAAGTGCAGAATCAATAGGGAGAAAAAAAATACCCCACCTTTGCAGAAAATATATGTTCTGCAAAATAAGTTCAGACAGTCTTTAAAAATGAGTGGTTGAATTAACAGAGAAAGAAGCAATCTCTGATAATTGTATAACATGTGAGGAAGTAGAGAGGAGTACCTTTCAGACCAGTACTAGTGCAAACAAAGATCATGTAGCATAGCTCAGATTAGAGCACCTTGATTTACACATTGTAATGCCAGAGATCAGAGGGCAGTGGGTAATAAGTTCTATCAACTTAATTTTAAAAGGCAAATCATCAACAGTAGCAAAAAAGAGAGGTTTTTGTTAGAGCAACTAACATACATTAATAGTGGAGAGCAAGCTACATGTGACTTTTAGATTAGCCTTCATTTGGAGAGTCATTAAGGCCAAATTCTTGTTGCTTAGCAGTAGTGTGTCCCCTTGAAAGATAATTTGGTAAAGGCAGGAGACAGTCTGCAATGTCCTATTCACTGTAGCCGTACTTAAGTGACCACACACTTTATTTATTAGATAGATATCTTGTGGTTGCTATGGCTAAGCACTGAAATGTTTCCTGGATGCCTTAGTGATGTCCCTGTGTCAGCAAAGCCTATGTGCTGCAACATCTCTGAAAGTTATCAGGTCTAGGTTGATTATGATTCATTGTTTAACACATCCTGGAATATTTTCCTTTGCTATTAAGTGTTCATGTTTCTACATCATTTGTTGTACATTAACCTTTCTGGAGGTAGTGACAAAGTTACACAGTCAGTCTGTGTTATCAACAGCTTGCAAATGAAGGGCAGATTTATGCAAGACTATACTCTTTTCTCCATCTTCGCTATCTCACTATTTGAAGTTAGACAGAGCTGGACACCAATGGAAGACCTTTCACATGGATAAATCCAGGTCAAATTTTTCCACAGAACAATCCCTGAAATAATTTTGGCAATGTAATAAGAGGATTATCTACCCCAGCAACCTCCTTTCAGATTTCTGTGAAGAAATCAGAGGCCCTGGACTCTAGAAAGGGCCCCCTATCTACTTTGAAATATGATATTAACTTGCAGAGTTATTTAATATTTCAAATATAAACTCAGATTAATTTAATTCTAATCTATAACTATACCTTTGATGTTTTCAGTTTTGTCCTACAGAAAGGTCCACTCTTTGGATAAAGTTGTATTCATCTTTACAATAAAATCCAGATGGATTGTTTTTCTGCTTTGTGAAAAAATCCTGAGAATAAAGCTCTAGACTAGCATGGGAAAAACATGTTCTAGTGGAATTCTTAGATAGAAACAAGTAGCAAGTCCACCTTTAAAAACCTGTTCTGGTGGTTCTTAACACTGCCAGTCACACGTGTCTGTAAGTACGGGTCTGAGTCTCATTTTCACAGAATCACAGAATCACAGAATCAAAGAATGTTAGGGGTTGGAAGGACCTCAAAAGATCATCTAGTCCAATCCCCCTGCCGGAGCAGGAACACCTAGATCAGATTGCACAGGAACGCATCCAGGTGGGCTTCGAATGTCTCCAGAGAAGGAGACTCCACAACCTCTCTGGGCAGCCTGTTCCAGTGCTCTCTCACCCTCACTGTAAAGAAGTTTTTTCTCATATTCAAGTGGAACCTCCTATGTTCCAGCTTGAACCCATTGCCCCTTGTCCTATCACTGGGTGTCACAGAGAAGAGCCTGGCTCCATCCTCCTGACACTCACCCTTCACATATTTATACACATTGATTAGGTCACCCCTCAGTCTCCTCTTTTCCAGGCTAAAGACACCCAGCTCCCTCAGCCTTTCCTCATAAGGGAGATGCTCCATTCCCTTAATCGTCTTCGTGGCTCTGCGCTGGACTCTTTCCAGCAGTTCCCTGTCCTTCTTGAACTGAGGGGCCCAGAACTGGACACAATATTCCAGATGCGGTCTCACCAGGGCAGAGTAGAGGGGGAGGAGAACCTCTCTTGACCTACTGACCACCCCCCTTCTGATACACCCCAGGATGCCATTGGCCTTCTTGGCCTCGAGGGCACAGTGCTGGCTCATGGTCATCCTGCTGTCCACCAGGACCCCCAGGTCCCTCTCCCCTACACTACTCTCCAACAGGTCAGTACCCAACTTATACTGGAACCTGGTGTTGTTCTTGCCCAGATGCAAGACTCTACACTTGCTCTTGTTAAATTGCATTAAATTTTCCCCCGCCCAAATCTCCAGCCTGTCTAGGTCTCGCTGGATGGAAGCACAGCCTTCTGGCGTGTCAGCCACTCCTCCCAGTTTCGTATCATCAGCAAACTTGCTGAGGGTGCACTCTATTCCCTCATCCAAGTCGTTGATGAATATATTGAACAGCACTGGTCCCAATACCGAACCCTGGGGGACTCCACTAGATACAGGCCTCCAACTAGACTCCATCCCATTCACCACAACTCTCTGGCTTCTTTTCTCCAGCCAGTTCACAATCCATCTCACTACCCGATCATCCAGATCACACTTCCTCAGTTTAGCCGCAAAGATGTCTTTAGCTCTCCAGGGAGAATTTCTAACCTCTAAACATGGCCATAGATGTTGGTCTTACTACTGAAACAGAGGTGTCTTCAGGAGGCATTCAGGAGATCTGAATAAATGCTCAGAGTGGGAATCCATGGGATCAGACAAAGGTAGCAACATGCAGAGAAACTGCTGTATGTTAGACTACTTAAACCTGGTGAATTCAGTGAGAATTATGTGACTTTAAGTAAGTATTTAATATTGGCTAATAGTAGCAGAAAATATATTTCTACACCATGTCCAAAAAGCAGCAGAACAGTGGCTTTTTAAGCTGTTAAAATGTATTTCCTTTAAGTAATATTGAGAAGCAGAGCCACAGAAACAGAAGGGTCAACCAAAGGGCTTGAGAGACCTTTCTCATGGTAGCTCCCACTTCAAAGGCATTGTGGCTGTGCACACAGACCTTGGCAGGTTCAGCCCTTACAGCAGCTTCTGCTACGTACTGACCTTTTAACTGTGCTTCTCCATGCTCTCTAATACCCTCACCACTTAAGAAGAATGGGATCTTAGACATAGTTTTATGCGAAATGCTGATGCTTACTTCACTAGCACAGACATTGTTTAGCATGGACTGAATGCTTTCTGCCAGAAAAAGATAGAATGGGATATCTTGGTCCTCTTCGTGTATGAACCCTAAATGTATGACTTGGTAGCACGCATGAGATTTGTGTTCCATGTTAGTCTCTGCTAAAGATAGAGCCATTCCCTTGGAGTTTCCAGCTCCAAGAGATCAAGTTTAGCCACTGTGCTGGAGCTTCACTAACTTCATTAAAGATTTCCACCATACCCTCTAACCCTTTCCGTACAACGCTGTGGTCTGAGCACTCATTTTAGGCTGATACACAGCGTATTTCCTTCATCACTCACTTAATGCCTAGAGTCAGAGATAGACCACTGTCTTATTTTATGGTTACTTTTGATAATGGCAAGGAACAGTGAAATACCCGGCTATGACCAGCAAGTCCCTCCCATGAGAACACAAAATTGTCTTGCATGTTAATATTCATCATTAAAGTAAATAATCTAGTCCTGTCCTGAGGTGAGTAGCTGAAGAAATCAGCAGAATAAAGTAGCATCAGAAGAAGAGCAGTTCCTTCTAGATTGACTTTACCAGGCTTTGCTCTGCACAGGAGGCACAAATTTTGTTGCTCCAAATGTATTGCATTGTATTTCCAGCCAGTGATTCATGAAGTTAAAAGAAAAAAACAGTGTAGCATCTGTTGCCTGTTTACATCAACATCCGTATTCATGTATTTAAGCAAGGATACTCAGTGGGATTTATAACCCACCGACAAGTAACCACCTGAGTTATAAGAAAAAGTTAATCCTACAAAGGGGGAAAAGGGAATAGGGGACATATGGGAGGACTCATGGATAGGATAAGGGATTCAAAGACCTTCACTCGTTGGTTTGTATACTGTGTCATAGGGAAAGTCTGCTGTGAAGTTTTTGTCAACAGCCATTAAAATAGCCTTGAAGCATGTTCCCTTGCTAAACAGTCAGCATAGTTAAGTCAAAGCTTGGATCCAAGTAGGCAACCAAGTAGGTATAGACAGAAGAAAGGAAGGACTACACTGTGCAGCCATGGGACTGGGATGCAAGAATGCTAGGTGCCCTTCCGTGATCTCACCCAGATGCACTGGAAGCCTTCTGCAGGGCAGAGGGGATTGGACTGCAGCTCAACTAGGTGCCTAGCTTAACTCTTTACCGCTGAATGTCCTGTGTATGGTTTTTAACCATGAGGAATAAAAGAAAAATGCAACGAATAAACAGAGGTTTGGTCCCAGTAAGCCAGCTACCTAAGAGAAAGGAATGTAGACCAGCAAGTAGTTACTGAGATTGCACCGCAGAAGGTCACCTGCAGAGTGCTGCCTCCTATGATGCTGCCCTGCAACCAGGTAGCTGTGAACTCCCGCTGGTCCTGCCTCTGAACCACACAGCCTGGTTAGGAGGGTCAAGTATAAAGGCTTTGGCGAGAACACGGCAGACTTCTATTTACCAGGATAGAGTCATGGAGCAATATTTAAAAGCCATGTAACACAGACACACTGCTTGGGACGTTTGTGTTTGTCCAGAGTTCTAAATTATGCATTTTTTCCCTAAATGTGGTCAGAACTGGCTGAGGCCCTAAACTGCTCTAAGCATATGTGTGTCTCATCTCTAGGGTAACATTTCTGACTCAGGTATTACTTCCATCCAGTTAACTAAATTCTCAAGCTGAATCTGTTTAATTTGAAAACTTCACAATTTCTGGGGAAAGGAAGAAAAGGAAACAAACCCACAATTTCCACACAATCAAAGTTTCTCTTAGAAGAGGAAATTTGCTCAGCAAACTCCACCTGCTGACTTTCTACCAACTCAGTCTCCAAAAGGCAGTCTTAAGAAATCGAGTGGGAGGGAGGAGGCATCTGTAAGCCAATCAACTGTCTCAAACACTATTGCTAAACCCATTTTCATCCTGTCATATACTAAAGCAATGTAGTACAGAGCCAATGCATCAATAGGCTTTGGTGAAAAAGGACTTAAGCATTGCCTCACTGCCCACTGAGTAATGCAGGTGAGTACAGGCTTTTCTGAACCCCTTGTGCCTCCTCTTCCACATGAATGTCATGGCCTGATCCTAAGCAGGCAAAAAAGGGAATTTGAAACTCTTGCAAGATTTCAGAAGAACAGTAACACAACAGTGGGTTATTAAGTATACCAGTTCCTCAAAGATTTCATTTGTAATTAGGAAGAGAAAGCAAAGAGAGGGAGAGATCAGCAGAAAAGTAGAAGATTTTGGCTTCCAGCAAGCATTTTATGTTTAATTTCCAAGAGTCTATCAACTATTTTGAGAAAAACAAATGACTCATTTTTTTTTCCCTGTCTTGCATCATCTGTCCTTTGTTACTACTTTTTCAAATGTTATGAACTCATTGGATTGTTAGCATGCATTAGTGTGTTTGTGTGACATTTTCAACAAAACATCCTAGTCATCCAAGATCTAAATAGCTTCCTGGGAATTCAGGCTCTGTGTTAAGATCCAAGATGCTTTTCTTCATCTGCATCATAGCAGGAGATGCTATTCAACACAGGGCCCTTCTAACAGAGAAAAGAAAAAAAAAAGGCAAAAAAAAAAAAATCCCCTGCAGATAGAACAAGCAACATTCAAGTTGCTGCTAACACCAGTGAGCCAGAGAGGTTTTGTTCTCTGTGAGTGTGCTGCAATTAATTTTTCCTTTGTAATCTGGTGATTAACACAGGTGCCACATACTTCAACCTTACACACAGTGCTCAAGTCTATGAAGGAGGTATAACAGATCAAATTGAAGATAACAAATTCCAAGATGGGCTGAGTTCTTCTGGGTTTGACAACAGGTATTTTTTCACAACCCTTATGGTTTTAGGTGACAGTGTAGGATTTCCTTTGTCCGAAGCATGGTGCAGGCCACGAAGAGTGCATCTCGACAAGCAAGACCAAGTTGCCTTTTCCCTCTGCTGTATGACACCCTGAACATCCAGGCTGCATTGCTTATTGGAGGTGCGTCTACTGTATTCTCAGGGAAACACTGACTTCAGACAAAATATGTAGTCTTTGACAAGTAGATTTTGATGAAGCCTCTTCGTTGAGCTGGCCGTTGCCCTCAGATATGAGTTTACTGAAGGTGCTTAAAAGGACTTGTGTTAGTTCAAGTCACAGGTGAACCAGAAAATCACTGTGAAGCCGACTTCACTTCTCCTGCCCAAGGCATAAAGACTAGTCAACTGCAATGGGCACCATTCTTGGAGGAGAGATAATTGGTTGGTGTTAAAAGGATTTATCTCTTTTTTCAGGGAGAACCAGTTGCAATCTGTGAGTTAGCCTCATGGACAGGCTTTGGCCTTCCCTCCACACTGGATTTTTCCAGCTCCTGAAGATGGGGCAGTTGTCCCCTGGTCCTTGCTGGGAGCAAAGAAATGCTAAGCTTACTCATGTTTTAGCAGCCTGTGCCAAGAGCTGGAAAATCTTTGGCTGTACAGTTTATCTGCACAAAGGCAAAGCAGACTGCTACACATCACAGCTGCATCAAATTGGCAAGCTGTGTTTACCCCTCCTCTCTCATAATGCAAATAAAACTGTGTTGAGGCATGGGTCTAGCAAGACTCGTACAAAAACTACACACACTCACTAGTATCAGCCAGCTTCCACCAACAGCCAGGGAGGTTAAGGCTTCTCTGTTTGGGGGCCCCCATCCTAAAAAAGACCTGGACCTATTGGAGAGAGTCCAGAGGAGGGCCAGGAAATTGGTCAGAGGGGTGGAGCACCTTCCCTATGAGAACAGGCTGAGAGGGTTGGGGTTGTTCAGCCTGGAGAAGAGAAGGCTCCAGGGTGACCTTATAGCATCCTTCTAGTACCTGAAGGGGGCTACAGGAGAGATGGGGAGGCACTCTTTATCAGGGAGTGTAGTGATAGGATGAGGGGTAATGGGTATAAGCTAAAAGAGGGTAAATTTAGACTAGATATTAGGAAGAAATTTTTCACTGTGAGGGTGGTGAGACACTGGAACAGGTTGCCCAGGGAAGTTGTGGATGCCCCATCCCTGGAGGTGTTCAAGGCCAGGCTGGATGAGGCTTTGAGCAACCTGGGCTAGTGGAGGGTGTTCTTTCCCATGGCAGGGGGGTTGGAACTTAATGATCTTTAAAGGTCCTTTCCAATCCAAACCATTCTACGATTCTATGATTCTATGAAATGGCCACATACCAAACTACACACCAAACCAGCAGCACCTTAAAACCACGGACTGGTGTGCTTGTGTCAATGATGAACTTGATGTTGAATTCTGAATGGACTTTTCTAAGTGCCTAACTCAGAATTTTCCCTTCAACCTTTATTATAAAGAAAAAAAAGGTGACAGAAAACCATACACTTTGCATACAAAGTAAATACACACCTCAGCTTTGTTGAAGTAATGGTTAAATCATAGATTTATACATCACAAAACCTCTTGCTTCCATCAAACTGCAAGAGATGCAACAACAGCATGTGGGGCTCATTACAGCATTTTCAGGTTATATTCTTTCTGAACAAATCCCAATTTTCAGACAGATCAGACAAGCTCAATGTGAAGACTCACTGAGATAATTCCCTGAAAAAAATAACCCTCTTCAGTTCACAGAGGCAACTTCCCATGACGCTGGAGCAAAGGTGGTTTGGTGTGGGAAACCGAGCTCGACTGCAATTGCATGTTGAGTTGCTGTCCCAGGAGCTGTAGGGTCCCCTCCTGCACACTGTGCATGGCCTTCATCATGCTTCACTTCAGTGTTGCAGTTGTAGGTGAAATGCTTTATACAAGTCAGTATCAATTCACAGGACACTTTGTGATGGCACCCTTTTGAACGACAGCCTCTCCAGTCCGTGTTACAGGACTGCAACAGAGCTCTTCTGCAGATTCTCCACACAAACAGATCATTCATGCCAGCCACTGTCACCATGTTCCCACCCTCCAGGCACCCTGCTAGCTTCACACCTTGTTCCAGGCTGCTGCAACAGTCGTATTTCATCAGAAGTAATAAAGTGGAACCAACTGGTGGCTTCTAAAAGAAATTAGGCCATAGAAAATCATTAAATTAAACAGATGTAATACTCAGAGGGAAAGTAATAAACATGCACCAAATTCTCTCTGTATAATAACACAGTGGAATGGATTTACTGCACATCAGACTTGCTATTTGTTTTCCTCCTCTTCCCAACATGCGGGATCTTAAGTTAAACAGTTTTATTCATAGCTGAATTCACTAGTGTATCTCAAACTGGCTGCTTGACAACTTCGCTGACATTTGAGATTCATAACATCTTAATCTAGAGTCATTACAGTAACTAGAAGGGGAGCCTGGATGTAGGAAAAGACCCTTTCCTGGAGAGTTGTCTTTGGGATTTTAATGTAGAAAGGCACCCATATGGATTCAAAGCTTACCTGGAATGGCAATATGGGTGCAAGTGCTAACCATGTTTACATAAGCCACCAAGAATTCACAGGCATGTTTTGTATTTGCACTCCTTCTCAGAGCAACGCTGAGCCCAGGAAGCTTCAGTTTCTGGATCATTTTCCCAAGGATGTTCATGATATTATACATAAGTTTCCTGAAAACTGAGCTAATTTTCTGGACAACAGTGAGACAAAGCTTCATAGACAAAGCACTGCACTGTGGATGAGCCAAGATCACACAAGAAGTTCTGGCAAGTTAGAGTAGAAGGAATCATCTGTTTGATGCTCTAAAAAAGGTCCAAGAACAAAGACTTCATTTCCTGATTTTCCAATTTCTTAACCTGGAGATTACTTTTTTTTTTTTTTTTTTTTTTTTTTTTTGGAAAAACAC